>JAOQML010000027.1:45878-58087 GCA_027568935.1 Erythroxylum urbanii
GGTCTTAATCTAGGTGATCAAGCTAAATTAAGATTAAATATGCATTCAATCAAGCAAAAATCAATACCACAAAAATTGTCCCAATCCAATATCAATTATAACCTTAACCGAAAAGAAAAACTTACTCACACATATTCATAAATCATGGTCATAACATATATTTGCATTAATTAAATCCACATAATTAAAATAAATACGGAATAAAAAAATTTAAAAACTCCCCCTTTTCTCGCAGCTGAATTTTCTCTACTGCCGACGTCTTCCACCGCTGCTGTATTTTCTATCCTCCCTCCTTGCCACTGTAGCTCATGTGAAGAATTATGTGGGTAGTTTTTGATCCACTGGTACTGTTCACGTATCTGTCTATTCACACCCATCTCTTCTTCTTCACGTAACTTCCATACAGCTCACTCTTTTCTTTTTCTATCTCCAACTTTACTCACGTTTTTCTCCTTAAGCCACCAGCTAATCTCTTAGCTAACGTTCTTTTTTTCTCCTCCAGCTGCTTGCGTCAACCATCCATCAACTGCTTTTTGTTGTTCACGCCACCAGCTGCTTCTTGTTCCTCTCACCAGCTGGTCAACTCTCAAGCCACCAGCTGCTTCAATAAGCTGCCTAACGTCTCCTAAACCATCCGCCTCTTCAGCTCCACCACTTGCTTGCACTCTCCTCCACCAACTAACGTTATTTTCTTTTAGCTTATGTGATTTTTGTTTTTTTTTAAGCCAACAGCTACCTTCCTCTCATCTTGCCACAACTCCCCAGCTATCACTTGGTTTCTCTCCAACTAATGTGTGTGTTCTCCAGCTCAACGTTTTTTTCTTCTTTTATTTTTTCACCTTGCTCCAGCCCCTTTCTCACGCACACTAGTGTTCTCCATTAACGCTACTACCTCCCTCTTCTCTCCTCTTTTGTGCAGCTCCCTCTTTCACGCTATCTACTACTCCTTTTTTTCTTCATTATTAATTTTCTTCCACTTGCTGCTTAATTCACGCCACCTATTGCTGCTTGATTTATTCCGCCACCAGCCACCTTTCTCCTCTTTTTTGCCAACTCCTCCTTACTTGTTCAACTTGCCAAGTTTTCTTCCAAAGCCACCAATTCAACGTCCTTTCCATCAATTCCAGCTGCCAATCTTGTCATTAGTGAAATGTTGGCTGTCTTTTGTCCATAATTGAAGGCCTTGTTGAATGGAAGTGGCGTGAAGGATGGCTGCTGAATGTTGGCATGGAGTGGCAGTCAAAAAAATGCAGGCTGATTCTTTTCTAAGCTTCAAAGAAGCCTGCTTCTTTGAATAAGATGGAGGCTAATTTGTCTTGTAATGGAGGTTGATTTTATAGTGAAGAGTGAGTTATACATGGGCTCAAATAATTAAAAGGTGGGAGCTGATGTTGATCTTTGGCTGGTCAGAATAGATTTTCCAAGGTCAAATTCAACAGTGCATAAAAAATAAATGGTGATGATTTAGGGGCTGAAATTTTATCAATGTCTTCGTCTTTGAGTCAGCTTCATTATGAGACTTGAATCACAGGATTTCGCCATCTGAGTCAAAAGGTATGATCAAAACATCATTGAAAGGTCATTCTGGCAATCCAAAATCTGACGCAAATTTCGTTAATTTATTTCTCCTAAATTTCAGCTCAGAAAAATCTGCAATTGGTCCTAACAAATCTGTCAATGAGTCAAGAATTTAAGTATGAAGTTTTAGAATTTTTGGATAAACTAATCTTGAGATAAAAATCGTACAACGACTAAAAGTCAAATCTGCCAGAAACCCAAAAACAATGCAATTCGATTCTATTTGTTTCATTTATGCATTTTACGTCAACGAATCTCGAATAATACTAAAACATGATAAACCCGCTATAGATGAATATAAAATGAGCATAAATGACTCTGAATTAAGTCCTAAAGAGCCACTCAAAATGTCCATTAACACTGCTACATTAGGATTAGGTGGAAATTTCAAATAAGGTAGACCTCTTATACCGATTGGATCAGTGTAAAATTAGGTATACACCCTCCCTTCTTCCTAGTCTTGAAGTCTGAACCCAACTCGACTATGGGATTGGGTGGGTAATAACCTCTCCAATATAGCTCGATTAGGGGACTGAATAATAAGAAAATTTGATATCAGGAACTCACTGGCTAAGGACTGAGAATCTTATTAAAGATAAGGTGCATATTTTTTAGTGATTTGACAGCTGTATTTTCGGTAATCCAAGCTATCTTAACAGCTACAATTTTGGTAATTCAAGCTATCTCTGGTAGCAGATTTTGTGGTGATTTGAGTTATCCATATGAGCTGTGTTTCTCTACTGTTGGGTGAATTTTTGGACAGCTGAACTGTTGTTATTGTTAAAGAAAAGTGTGAAGAAATCGTGTGTGTGTGTGTGTGTACGCAGTTACTTTTGTTTGGATGTTTCGGTGGGTAAAACGTCCAATTTTTTATTTTTGATTTCTTAAAGATGTTGTGTTTGCAAACTGTTATGGATTTATTCTTAAAGACTCATAACAAATGTTGCTCTACAACTTCCCACTCTTTCGTTGATGAAGTTGCATATTTAGGGAAGTGTTTCTTTGTTAATGTAAGTTTGATTCATTCACTTGAGTTTTTATTCTCATCTTTATTATCAATCATTGTTGCAAAAATCCTCTATAGAGGTTAGCTCAAGGTGGTTGTGTTATTAGGAGTGATATGCTTTCACGGGGTGTGAGTTCGAGAAAATAGTGTCAAGGGTTGAGTATGTCAGCTCGATAAAGCCTTAGGTAAAACTATTGTAATCACAGTAAAAATTGCTAAGTTAAGTGAGGGCCTCGTAGATGTAGGTCAGGTATGCCGAAATACATTATCAAATTTTGGTTGTCAATTTTTTCGGTGTATGTTTAATTCTCTATTTATATTTGTAATCCTGGAAAATTAACAGTTGTTAACACAGTTGCTTTGTATTAAACAACAACAGAGACAATTTAAAGCAACTGAGGCATAACAAGATTTTTGGGAAACTACATCCATTGGGACTTTCAAAAACAATGCTAAAACAAAGAATGTTTTCAATACGATCAACCTTAGCAAATAAGGAGGGATAAAAAGTAGCAACGGATGCAGCAAAAGAATTATAAACACGTAGTGCAATAGTAGAAAGCCAAGATGACAATTTACCACTAGTCAAAACACTAGCCAATATATCATTACTCACATCAAATTCATTCACATATGACTGATTAAATTCCTAAGCCCCCCAATAATCAAAATCAAACTTAATCAATCTCCCCCTCACATAAACCATATGAAAAGCATAAAGTTGTATTATCCAACACTCCCGATAAAATTCTCACACCAATTTAGCATCAAATTGTAGTGACAACAAAGAAGCATGTAACAAATTCCTCTAAGTCAACAAAGCATCCAAACTAAATTGTTTATACTTAGCTAAATTGATAGATGATTAAGAGCAAACCCAGTTGAAGCGAGACTCCAAACTAGAAAGACATCTCAGAACCTTCATTCTTAATGTTGACTGTTGAAGCATTAGAAAGCTGCTCGGTAGTCTGTATTAAACTATCATTCTTGGAGATTCTTTTCCATCTGATGGGACCATACTCTTTTCTTTAGCATCAGTTTCAATGGAAATCGAAATAAAGTGGGATGGCACATCACTCGATGTGCAAGAAGCATCAATACTAGATTTAATTTTTACAATAGTATTTAAAATCTTAATCAACATATCCATTCTAGGTCCACGCAGTGAAGAGGCATAATGCATGAGTTCATCTAGTCCATTAGACAAGACTCTTGATGTCTCACCAATAGGGCATATAAATATATATGTTCTATAAGTAAAATTTTTCACAAAACATCTAAAAGCATTGCATGGAGACCATTGTTGTTTAACCATAAAGCATTCAAACATTAAGGAATGCACATTATTGTTTCTACAGAGCAAAAGATGCCACCCATTATAGCATTTAAGAAAGTAGACGGAAGACCAGCTGCATCTAAAACTAGAAAATAGGTAGGATATTTGTGAATCAGATCATTAATGACAATAATTGCAAGTGAAAATACATCATCGCTAAAATCTTTTGCTCTTTTAAAGATGATACAAAAAAATTGCAGCATCACATTCTCCTCAGGTCCATCTATATGAGAAGTGTTCCCAGTGAAAACATATTGCCCAAACTCATACAGCCCATGATATAGAGAGAACTAAGATAAAATTTAAAAACCTAAATAATAGAAAACCCAAATCTTCCTACAGGTCTCTAACCAAGCATCATCATAACTCCATAAATCAATATGCAAAAGTAGAACTCTCAAATCATCAAGCAGAGCCTCATTTTTACATCAAATATACTATTCAACAAGTAAGGAAAAGCCAAACACACACCAATCACTTGAACCTTAGAAAACTCATAAATTAAAAGCTCAGAAAGCCTAGACATTAACTCTTCCAAACTTCCTCTTTTGTTTTTAATTACTTCAATAAGCTTCAAAGTTGTAAAGCACTAATCTTACTAATCACATTCTCAATAGGATGACCCTGTCTAATTCATGATGGAAGATCCGTTTTGAATCACATTTCCTTGAGTTTTCATTATCCACTAAGTCTATTTCTACAATTGATGTCTGGTTGGTTTCTTCCTTAAAAGCAACCAACTGCTCCTTTGTTTGGTTGGTCTCTTTTTTGGAAACAATTAACTATAGATCTGGACAATTTTTGAAATGGGGCAGTCCATCCATACAAAGCATGCCTCTACTAATTACCATTGCTTTCTTCCCATCACCAAATGTGACAATCATCCATATAACTTTGATAATCCATCAAGTAACTTCTTTCACCTGTCATATGTCGTAAACACCCACTGTCAAAATACCAACTATTATGAGAAGTGTCACGTATTGATTTAAGAACCACAAGTTGTTGCGGTTGATTCTTTCTAACCAAAATCTCCTTTGGTGGCTTCTCCTATTGAAAGTTCTTCCTAGAACGTTTGAATTATATGTTTTAAGCATTAAGGATTATCATTTGTAGCAATTTGTAACAATTTGTCCTTATATGACCCTTTTTACCAAAAAAGTGACATGTAGGCACGAACTTTTTGCTTCTTTTTGGTATTCTACTTGATCTTGCTTCTTTGACAAATCTAACTTCACCATTTTGTTTATTATTCACTTGAGAACATTCACCTTTGTAGTCATCACCTTGAAAATCTCCTTTGTTTGTACCAATTTCCAGTAATTTATCTAGCTTCTTGGTACTGCCATTCAGCATTCTTATTCCTTTCTTTGTATTAATTAGCTTTAACTTGGTTTCATTAAGTTCATCTTTTATTGTCAATAACTTCCTCTCTAGATCTTGAATGACATCTTTCATGATTAAATTCTCCTTCTTTAGCTTCTCATTTTGCTTACACGTTTTCACCCATTTGGCAAACTCAAATTCATAGACCTTACAGATGTCTTCCTTTTTGAACTCTGAGTCGTTGTCATCATTGTCACAATTTGAATTTGAGTTTAGAACTGAAACATCTGTAGTTATACCGTTAGTTTCTTTACTAATTGCTATTAAGTAGGCAACTAGACTTTTGTTGTTTAAAGCAATCAACACAACATGATTACTCACAATTTCTTCTTTGCTGCCATACTCACTTTCAGATACTTTTTCACTCCAAGTGTTGTTGTAAGACTTCCCTTTTCTCCTTTTAAGAGTGTTAGCACATTCTGCTTGCATATGTCCTTGACACTCATAATATTGTATCTTCTTTGCTTTTGCTTATTGTTTGAAGTTATTGTTAGAAGAACTCCCATCATTCTGTTTGAACTCAGGTTTATCTTTTTGCACCTTCTTTATCCATTTACTGAAAATTCTTATTAGCAACACCACATCATCATTTTCATTAGAGTCGTCACCTAAATCATTCACGAATTTAGCAACTTCAGCTTACAAAGCCAACTTTGTTCTTCTTACAATTGTCTCTCAACAAATTCATCTGAAAGTTTGAGAGAATCACAATTACCTTATCCAAGGATAACTCATTAATATCATAGGCTTCTTCAATGGCTACAATTTTAGTTATGAGTCTAAAATGCTATAATCTCAATGTCTTCTTTACAACTTTCATATTTGAATACTTCTTCCTAGGTTGATGTGTTTGGTTGGCAATATCACGTAGTCGTTTATGGAAGTCTCTAATAGTATCAGTTTCCACCATCTTAAGCTCTTCAAATCTAGTGGCTAACATCTAAAGTTTCAAAGCTATCAATGGTTTTGATCCCTCATGTATTGTATGTAAAGTGTCCCAAGCTTCTTTTGGTAATTCACAACCTGAAATCATACTGAAGCAAACTTCACCTACAGCACTAAAGGTTGCATGCACCTCTTGAGAATTACTAAGTGCTCCCTCTCCTTCAGCTCTTGTCCATTCAGATGGATCTTGAAGTACTGCTTCATCCTTTTTATCAATCATCATTGGATATGTCCAGTCATTCAAAATCGTCGATATCCATGCTTTGGTTCCTTGTGCTTGAATAAATACTTTCGTCCTTGATTTCCAAGTAGGGTAATTATAATCATCTAGTAAAGGTGGCCTAGTGATTAATGTCCCTTCTCTGGTAGCCATGATTGTGAAACACCAATCTACACCAACTTGACACACCAAGTTCTAATTAGGTAAACAAAGCTCTGATATATAAATTGAAAGTCCTGAATGATGTAGTTCGCTAAAAATTATGTTCTGTCGCGGTTGCTTTGAACTATTTCTGTCGATTTCTTGATACAAAAAAACTGTGAACAATTGTTAATTTTCCATAATTAAAACGTAGACAAAAATTAAACATGCAACGAATAAATTAAGACCTAAAATTTGGTAATGCAGTTCGACACACACGATTTATATCTGCGAGGCCCTTACCTAACTTAATCACTTTCTTCAAAGCACAATAGTTTTACTTAAGGTTTTACCGAGCCGACACCACTCTCCCCTTGACACTATCCACTCGTCCTCATTATTTCACTTCCAACAACATGACCACCTTATGTTAACCTCAAAAGAGTTTTTTTTGCAACAACGAAAGATAATGAATACGAAAGTATAATCTCAAGTTGTTGACATAATAACAACATAAATAAAAGAGACACTTGAAATAAAAACACTCCCTTAAATGTGCAGCTTCATCAACCAAAAGTGTGGGAAGTTGTAGAACAATATCTGCTATGAACCTTTGAGAATAACCAGTGAACAGTCCACATATGGCAGCTTTAAGAAGTCATCAATCAGATAAGTATTTCACCACCGAAACCCCCCACAAAAATACAGCTGCACCAATAACTACTTTTTTGCTCATTTTTCACACACCAAAAATAATAACTGACAGTCTAAAAATTCACGTTGTTACATATGGAATGCAGCTGCCAAAGATGGATCAAATCCCTGGAAAATCTAGCTACCAAAGATAGCTACAATCACTGAAATACAGTTGCCAAAGATAGCTCCAAAATCACGAAAAAATCTGCATATTATCTTTAATAAGACTTGATGATTTTATCCCAAATAAATCCTATCTTCTCTAGGATTTTATCCTTCACACTATCTTATCTTCAAGAATTCGACACAAAGTAAATTTCTTATCATAATGATATTCCAAATATATCCAATTACATCCGATACAAATAATGCCTAAAATAATTAAAAAGATATCTTAACATAATGTATCCTGCTCCACATGGATTGAGCGTATTCGTAATTGAAAAATAGGTGTCTCGATCCTCACCTGCATTACGGAAGTTTCAGTCAGCTGAAATCACCTGTATTTTGTCCAGAGTCTTTTTTAATAACTAATGAAGTAATTAAGGAAGCTTTTGGGTTTAAGGTGTTTTCCCATATGAGAGTGTACCATGGTACTTCCACAGTTACATCCCTGAAAATCCTATTACAGTATTGATTTGTGAAATGCCCTTGCTAGTTTGGAGTCCATAAAATGACATCGTCTTTATCTGTGTCCCCATATGTGGAAGGTGCCCACTCAGTATAGAGTAGCCCCTGAAATTACCCTGCCATTCCCCATTGTGTATTAGAACTGAGACTCTCGCTTGTATGGGTAACCGGTTTCTCAAAGGTGTATAAGTTGGATTGCTTATAAGAGGACTAGCTTCAAGCCAATTATCAAACCATATCCAGGTGTTGCGTCCTCTATTTACTCTATGTTTAATATGATGGTAGATAAGATGTCTAATTTTCAGCATTTGGTTGAATGACCAAGAGAATTGAGTGGACTCACCAATCTACCAAAGATTAAGATTTTTAGATAGTACTCATGGGTCCATTTAGACCATAGTGATTCTTTATCCGACAAAAGTCTCCATATTCGCTTGCTTATAAGCACTTTTTGCATAGTTGAGGAAGAAATGATGCTTACCCCACCATCTTTCTTAGGGATAGAAATCTCATTCCATTTCACTTTTGCTGATTTTCCAGCCTCTACTTTACCAGCCCAGAATCTTTCTTAGAAGAATAAGATGCGCTGTCCAGTGAAGTGATCCTCGCTGCATATGATAAGTGCCTGTTCTGCCAAGAATTCATTTGGAATTTGAGCTTTTCCAGAAGTGGAATGCAATCTGCGTATTTCAACTTTGAAGAAGAAACAGGCATACCTAGATATCAAAAAGATGAAGGCTGAATGTTTAGACTAGTTGTCAAACTGAGTTCCAGCTGGTTACTAACATCAATTAATATATACATGCTACTTTTGTGCATATTGATGTTAAGGCCCGACCATTTAGGGAACTGCTTCAAAGCTTGCATTAAGATATTTATGGAGATTTTATCAGCTGCACTGAATAAAATTAGATCATCAACAAAGATAAGATGTGACAGCTTTACTTCAGAACATTTGTTGTGAAAGATGAAGTGTCTATTAGCCGCAATAAGAGAGTTAAGGAGTTTGGACATTCCTTCCATAGCAAAGGTGAAGAGATAAGGGGATAGGGGATCCCTTTGTCGAATTCCCCTGGCATTTTTGAAAGGCTTGGATAGGATCCATTAACTAGGACACTCAAGGATGAAGATTGGATACATTCCATGATCCATTTAGCATAACCAGCTGGAAAATCTAAGGCAATCAGACATGTCTTAATAAATTGCCAATCTAGGGTATTATAGGTTTTGAAGAAGTCAATTTTCAGCATACAACTTCTGACGTGTTTCCCTAATGAGTAATCTTTTAGCAATTCTTGTAGAAGGATATTGTCACCTATGTTACGCCCCGGGATGAATGCACCTTGATTAGGTGCTATAATATCACTGAGAACCAATTTTAGTCCGTTCGCCAACAGTTTTGCAATCACTTTGTATAGTATGTTGCAACAAGAAATCGTCTTAAAATCTCCCATAGTCGACACCTGCTGCTTCTTCGGAACTAGACAAATAAAGGTGTTAATTGCGTCATGAAGTAATTTATTGGAAGAGAAGAATTCCAATAATGTTTCAATAAATAGGCGCCCTGTTATGTCCCATGTAGATTGAAAGAACCAAGTAGAGAAACCGTACGGGCCTGGGGCTTTCAAAGGGTGTAGATTGAATATTATCTTCTTGACTTTTACTTTAGTGCATGGATAGATGAGTGTTTCCTTGATTTCTGGCCTGAGAGAGCTTGACAGAATTTGTTTCATATTATCCATAGGTTTATCAGCCAGAACTGAACCCATTAAATTGTTATAAAAACTCCTAGCCAACTCCAGTAACACTTCCTAATCAACTTGCAGATTGCCCTAACTATCTTACAAATCAGTAATTCTGTTGCAATTTCTTTTAGCAACTAGAATTGAATGAAAGTACTTTGAATTTGAATCACCATCCTTAAGCCAATTCACTTTAGCCTTTTGTTTTAGAATGGCGTTATGGAGTTTTATTGCCTGCTGATACTCTTGTAACACTTTGAGTTCCCTTGCTCTCAGTTCTTTATCATGGGGACTTCGATAACAGTCATTTTGCACTTGTTAGTCGCTTTGGTGTTTTGTAGTTTGGTCATCAATTTTTAAGCTTTGTGGCCCGAGACCTCTTGCACCTAACATCTGTTTATAAGATCTAAGAAACCATCAAAGTAACTTATCCCATTAAAAGACCGAAAAGGGGATCCAAGGATTTTGGTATCTGTCATGTAATGTATTAAGATATAAGCATCGTCTGATATCAAGTTTTCCTCAAAGTGTGCAAAGGATTGAGGGAAGGTGTTGAGCCATGCAGGATTTACAAGACTTCTATAAAGCTTCTTGCGTGTGAGAATAAGGCCCTGCTGATTGTTTGACTATGTAAACAATCCCCCAGTTGAATTTAAATCCATCAGGTCCACTCCACCAAGGAATTGTGTGACTTTACTAATATCTGTGAGTGTGAATTTTTTCCTTCCTTCAACCTCCTTGGAACTAAATATAGAGTTGAAGTCACTTGGAACTAAATATAGAGTTGAAATCTCCTCAAATTTCACCAAAGAATGCTTCTTTGAAATGCAAAGTTAGCAACATAGATCAACATTGGCATAAACTTTGGGGATAAACCTCGATCCTGGCAAGCCAATTGTAGGTGCTGGTTACTCTTTTCTAGTTTATATACATCCATCAATTTTGAGTCATAGAAGCAGATTATTCTCCCATTCAAATAAGAACTGTGATTAAAGGTCATTCCTAATTCAGTGCCCAAAAAATTCTGATTTTGAAACAAAAGAGAATCTTTGACTTTAGTTTCTAACAAACCCACCAGCGTTGGTTACTTCTCTTTGATCAGCTCCTTTACCAAAGAGTGTTTTCGTGGATCATTAAGTCCCCTTGTGTTAATAGAAATTCTGAGGATTTAACCCCTTTTCTTTTATTCCTCTCTTTTTTCCTAGCACATTTTTTCCTAGCAGCTGCAGATTAAGTAGTATAAATCTCAAGTTCATCTTGACTAGTTGTTACTTCTTCTTCTGGTTGTGGATCCTGCTATTAATTTTATTCTACGACCCCCTTTCTGCTACGGTATCTTCCTGCCGTACACCTTCCTCTGAGTTTTGAATGACTATGTTCTCCTTCTGTGCAACAGGCAACCCATTGAGAGCTGGGGAGCTAAGTTCAGATTGCCTCTCCCAGTTATTTGCCTCTTCTAATTGACCCCACTGAGTCTGTATAATCTACTCTTAAACGGGAGTAGTCTGGACTCCATCAACCACACATAAGTCTTCCTGCTGAGTTGTAGTCCCATCTACTTGCTTATCTAGGTTGCCATTGTCTATCAACTCATCATGCCATCTGATTTGAAAAGTTTTTCCAGTCTCCTGCCACTTCTACCTTGTATTAGGCTTCCAAGGGAACGAAATCAGGATAATCTTTTTCACCAGTTCTCCATTTTTTCCAAGGCACATCACAAGGATACTCTTTGAAAATCTAGTGCTTTTCTGTATCTCAATACAAATTTTTGTGTTGGGAATTAATTCAAATTTTAGAATTGTTAAAATTTCTTTATAATAGGTCTTAGTTTGTTTTTAATCTTGTAGATTCTGTAGGATAGTTTTCTGATTTTATTCTACTTTACTATGGTCAAAATATTTGATTTTATTGAAGATTTGCTTTGATTTTTAGTTTATTTGTAAGCCTATATAAAAGCATGATCATATAGAATAAATAAATGAGTTAAGTTGCAAAGTTGCATCCCAAAAATTCCAACTTGGTATCAAAGCTTTCAAAGATCTTGAGGGACCTATGAGTGATTAATGCTTTACTAGCTTAAAAGCAAAGAAGGGTAATGAGAGACCAAGAAAATGACAAGATGGTGGAGTTGGTTGATAAAGAAACTCTTTTTTGAAAGTTGGTAAGAAGTATACCAAGATGTGTTTGGAGAGACGTGCTTTAGTGATTGTAGGTTGGTGAGAAGGGCATCGACAAGATGATGAGAACTGCATCAATTGGTGAAGAGTCGTGTTTCACAGAATATTCTGAAGATAGAGAGAAGCGCTCCAGAAAATTTGAATTAAGGGGAAATATTGGAAATTAATTCAAATTTTAGAATTGTTAAAATTCCTTTAGAATAGGTCTTAGTTTGTTTTTAATCTTACATATTCTGTAGGATAGTTTTATGATTTTATTCTACTTTATTATGGTTAAAATATTTGATTTTGTTGAAGATTTGCTTTGATTTTCAGTTTATTTGTAAGCCTATATAAAGGCATGATCAGATAG
>JAOQML010000027.1:62779-76942 GCA_027568935.1 Erythroxylum urbanii
TTGAATTTTATATTTATAGAATTTTCCTTTTGTAATATAAAATTTCTAACAAATATTACACAATTTATAATATAATCCATTCTTTACATTGTTATAAGTATTTTTTAATTAATTACATCGCAATACATATAATAAATTTTGGTTACAATTATGTAACATTACCATTATGTACATTATTATGGATATTGACGCCAAATTGTAAATTTATTCCTACATAATCTAAGACGACGTCGTTTTGTTTAACAGAAAATGATGTCATTTTCTACTAAGTTGTTAACACAAAAATGAACCTCTCTTTGTTTGTTGTGTTAGCCGTCAACATTCCTCTTCATTCACCCTACAATAAGCGTTACCCAGTCTGTTGTGTTCATCTCTTATGTTTTGGTTGTCACTGTCAAAGAAGCGTTGTTCCTTGTGTTGGTATTGTTCTTCTTTTTTGTTTTCAAACCCTCCTACTTGTGATCTGTTTACAACTATGTGTAAGACTTTATTATGATTATTGTGTTCTGCTTATGGTGTATGGGTTTTTGTTTTTGTGTTTGGAAGTTAGTTTCTTCTATTTCTATATTGGATGTGTATGAGTCGACATTTTTTTCCCAACTTCCATGTTTGTTTGACAAACGCCTCATAACTATTTGATGAAATGCTTGAATGAAGGCTACTTCTACAACAAATGTTTTATGTATATATTTACGTTTTATTGTACCACTTATAACATACAAATGTATCTATCAAAATGATTTTATTTAAATGTGTAATGAAGTTGTGATTACATATAGCACTTAAAAGTCAAAGGTCAAAACAAAAAATATGGTCAATTATGTTTTTATGTTAGACATTACAATTAAAACTCAAAACTAACAACCTATTACTCTTATTCTTAAAGACCAAAATTTTTAGCATACAATCTTATATAATGGAGTTACTCAAAACAAACAAGCTAATTTAAAGCTAAATTTGCTAAACATAGTACATACATACTTAACATTCTCAACCTTATTATCATATGACGTAGTCTAACTTGATAGATCACAAAATTAATACATTGCTAGAGTGCTGGAATATTCAAATAACAATTCTTATATTGAATTTTTATAATTAACTTGTTACCATTAATTCATCACAAAATGTGAATATGGCAACTAGTTCTCGATGGTGGAAATGAGTTCTGCTGGAAAGAATGTGGCAAAATTGTCCATGATCAAGAACAAATTAATGCATAACCAATCCCCTCATCAAACACTAATCACCCCTTGCCTTTCATGACCGATCTTCTTCTTCAAGGTTTTTAGTATCATCGTCCTAACTATTACCTCTCTTTCTTTGTTATTAGTATCTCTTTTTTTGTTATGAAGCAATTATATGAACATTTAATTGTATATATTATACGTTATCTTAAGCTTACTCGAATATTCAAGAGAACATAGATGAAATGGAGGAAGTGGTGATGTCCCGATGGTTTGTACATCATTAGGAAAATCAGTTATTTTGGGACAGTGCTCGATTGCAATAACTATGCCTGTTCATCGTGACGATCATGGAGTTCATCAATCAGATATTCATCTGTTCAAAGTTCACTTCCTAATACCCTTTGATTTATATATGATTGTTCTATTCTCTATGCCTATTAGCTGAAATGCTTAGTATGTGCGGTTCATCTAATACTATTGTGCAAACTCGATATAGGACATCGTTCACTTTATCTTCTGTAAATTTAACTAATGCAAAGAAGTTGTTTGAAGAGGGTGTTGATTCACCAGACCATGAAGGTCGACAATACTTAATTGTTTCAATTGATGGCTTGGTGCGTGCAAGGAGGCTTTTTGATAATCTAGGCATTGGAAACTTATTTACTCTTTCTATTGATTTTAATGTCAATGGGAATCCAAACAAATAATTATTTCTTTTCCTTCTCAATTAAATATTAGACGTGAGCTTTATTTATTATTTTGTCTGTAAGAATTGTTAAACTTCTAATTAACATCTTGCACAACTTTCATATATATCTCTTTAATGATTAAGAATAATAGTAGTTCACTTAAATTTATAATATTTTGATCCTATATAACATTAAAATTTTAGATATGATTATCTTTTTATGTCCAAAATATATTTAATTAACAAAATTTAGATAACTATCATGTGCTTTTCAATAATTTATTTAAAAATTTTAAAACATGATTTTACAATTTTTGGATGCTCCATTCTATATATTTTCATGAAATTTTGTATAAACGAAGGTGTAGTACTAATATGTATAATATGCAATAGACAATGATAATTTGTGTATAAATATATAGGATGTATATATTTATAGAATCTTAATGCATATATTTAAACAAATTTATAAACAAGACAAATGAAAAATTATGAAAAATCATATAAATCTCAAATATAGTTAGGATTAATAACTACATTTAGGATTAAAAATTATTTTTCCAATATTATACTTTTTCATGACGCTTTAATAATTTTTCTGTAAAAGTCAACATTTTATGATGCTTTACTCTATCATCGCACACTCTGATAAAATTACTAATAAAAACAATTATACAAAATGTTGTATATTTCATGATTATTTATACTTATTGTCTTGTAAAGTGTTCACTATGCTCTACATCTATCGACAATTAAGCTAATTGTCAGTAAACTATCTTGCATTTTTGATGAACCATATAATCTATTGTGCAAACTGCAATGTTTAGAAACAAAATTGTCTAACGGTCGCAAAAAATTGCTACTTCTACAATGAGCTCAAAGGAACATCATGAAATGGGTGATTTGGATAACAATTAATCAATGTGTTGCTAAATGTTTGCCTTTTTGAGACATCTTTGTTTTTCATCGTAAATAACTAAATGAGATATAATTATGGCTGAATTATGTAATCACACAAAATAGATTGTAGTTGTGAGTTATGGTTGAATGATGTAATCACATAAAATGAGTTACTATTGTGAAATTGCAACAACTATTTATATAAATTAGTGAATTTCATTTAGAATTCTATATCATATGATTATTGAGATGTTGTTATTGCTCTATTTCTTCTTGTTATTTTACACGAGTTATTCCGCATTTTTCATGTCAATAGTAGTTGGTAATAATGATTCTTATATTATTGACTTTGAATATAAGATGCATGTATATTTTTAAAGTTTAAGTTATATGTCTGTTTTTAGAATTAAGATGTGCATTTGTGTTTTTTTAATTAATTGATACACATTTTTTATAATAGTTGATAATGGAATTATTAATTTAATAATGTCATGTATTTATTTATTTTACAAATAAATAGAGAGAAGTTTAAGTACTACTGTTAATTCAACTACTTCTGGTTAAAAAGATTCGATAATCCAGCTTAGGCTTACGCTAGATTGGTTCTTAGAATTAAGAACCATACCATTTGTTTGATTGTAAGAAGCATTTGAAAGGAAAAGGAATCACCAAATTAAAAAGGCATTTAGTTGAGATCAAAGGTGATGTAGAGCCTTGTAAGAAAGTAAGATATGATGTGAAATTGCAAAATGAAGTCTTCATTTTAAAAGTATCAACATGAGAAAGATAAAAGCCGAAGACTGAACTATGAAATTAGTAGTGGAAGTTCCTTTTGTGGTGGTCAAGATGATAGTAGAGATGTTAAGGGTGTTATTCCTACCTAATAAGAAAGAAATGTTGTCCTTGATATGAGTAGGGATGGCAAAAAGGCTTGGGCTAGGCTAGGCCTCAGGCTTAGTTTTTTAAGCCTAGTCGAGACTTAGGCCTGGGTGGTCTGGTCTTAGGCTTCTTGGGCTTGGTAATGTAAAATGACTTCATTTTTCCATAAAATGATGTTGTTCTACATTTTAAAAGAAATAAAAATTTGAGTTGGGCTTGATTTGAGCTACTTTTAGCCCGATGCGGCGTAGGCTCAAGCCTAACCTGACCCATTGCCATCCTTAGATGTGAGGAAAAGAAGAAGATATATGTTTAACTTTTTTATACCATAAACAACTCTTAGAGCTCATCCTTCTATTCATAGTACCTTATAATTAAAAGAAGCAGCTCATAATATAGACATGACAATGACTAGATGGTGGTATAATTCAGGTATAGCATTCAATGTTATCTAATCTTATTATTACCAATCTATAATGGATATTATTGCCTCTTATAGTCTAGGATATAAAGCTCATTCAATTGATAAATATAAAGGTAAACTTTTGAGTAGCTCTGCTGAAGAAATAAACAACTATTTAGATGAACGAAGAATGACTTTAGCTACTTATAAGTGTTTGATCATATGTAATGACTAGATAAATATGAGAAATGAGCATATTATCATTTTTTATTTATTCTATAAAAGGGATAATATTTTTGAAGTCTATTGATGTATCTAGCCTTATTAGAAATGATGAAACTTTATTTCAAATTTTTGATGAATTTGTGAATGAATTTAGGCCAGAAAATATTGTTCAATTCATTAATGACAATAATTCTTCTTAAAAAGCAATTAGAAGAAGATTGCAAAGCAAATATAATTATTTTTATTAGACTCTTTATGTTTCATATTGCATTGACCTAATGTTGGAAAATATATGAGATGTTATATATTTTCTTATGCAGATATAATTATTTTTATTAGATTGCTTGTGTTACAATTGCATTAAGTTAATGTTAGAAAATATAGGAGATGTTAGATATTTTCCTATCATTGATGAGACTATGTAGAAAGACAAAATATGACTATGTACATCTATAATCGTGCATAAGTCCTAAATTTAATGAAAAGATTTAGTTGTAGAAATTTGGGTCATCTTGTTATTATAAGATTTGCAACTAATTTCTTATCACTTCAGGGCGAATGTTTACAAGTGATAAATAGATTGCATCTTAGTATGCTAAGCCTAATGTTGGTTTGGAGGATTTTAAAATTATAGTTAAAGATTATGAATTTTTGTCTCAATGTTAAAATTTCATTCAAGTGTGTGAGCCTTTGGTGATGGTACTTTGTCTAGTTGATGGTGATAAGAAGGAAATAATGAGCTATTTTTATGATACCATAAGGAGAGGGAAGGAAGCAATCAACACTAATCTAAAAAATAAGCCTTTTTTGTACTCAGCTTATCTTTCTATCATCAATGAGAGATGAGAAAGGCAACTTTACTCTCTATTGCTTTCAGTTAGGAAATTTTTGAATCCTAGTGTCCATGTTATACTAAGTTTTACCAAGAAAGCTGAAGTTAATAGGGGAATGGTATTAACAATAACAAAATTGTTGTCCATAAGATGATTTAAGATTTCCTAAGCTCATAAATGGAGGTTTATAAAGATGCTTTTAGTGATTTTGGGGTGGACATTACTATTCGTGAAAAAGACAAACTTAATCTAGGTGTATATTTTTTCACTTTTGTTACTTGTTAAAAATTAATCGTTACTTTATTTTGTTTATAATTTTACTTTTATTGTCTTATAGTTACTTAGTGAGACCAATTCAGAAGTGGTGTTCTGAAATAGCAAATGTTTACAATTCAAATTCTTAGTCAATGTGTGAGTGCAAAATGGTGTGATGGGAATTAAAGCATATTTGAATATATTCAATCTAAGAAAAAGAGTAGATTGAAACATAAAAGATTGAACAACTTGGTCTTTATTCGATACAATTTAAAACTTTTTAGAATACATGTTATTACCATTATTATGTTGAATATAATTTATTGTAAATTCTTAACTATTTTATTTTATTTTTTACTAAGACTCTTAATAGACCAAGTAGTTTTATAGATCAAATTTACCTTGACCATATTGATATTTTGCCAGATTGAGTTTATGAGGAGCCAAGTTTGATAGATGAGCGTGACTTAGAAGATAACCTTGGATGAAAAAGTATTGACACATCATTTGATGCAATGAATTTGAATGATGTTGATAATGAGACTCTTCACAATTAGAATTGGCAATAGGCTGAGTCAGGTCTAAGCCCAACTTGACATATGGTCAAACCTCATCAGGCCCAGGAAGTACAAAGCTCGAAACCTTACTTTGCCTAACTTAGTCCAAAATTTTTTAAATTAAAATAAAAAGGACTTTTTTTTCTTATAATCATTAGGTTTTTATCTTTGTCAACCCAAGCTTGAGGTCGACCTAAAGCCAGATTAAATCGAGCCTGACCCATTGACCTAGGGCTAGGTAGGGTTAGGCCATACTTAGCCCGAACTAGTTAGCTAAGCCTATTCTCAATTATGAGAAATTTGTACCAAATGAGAATTGTGGTCAATGTGTTGTAAGTGAATATTCAATTGAATGAAGTTTCAATTTTTTTTAATTTCTTCTCTTCTTTTAATTTTACTTGTATTTGATGCATATCTTACATTATATAAATATAATATAAATATAACTATAATTGTTTTCGTTTTACGTTTCAAGTTTCACTTTTAGTTCGCTGTATTCTTAGGCATGAACTCTTGTAGTAATACTTATAGAGTCATAGAACTTTATTATTTTTTTGTTTGATGATTTGATTTAAATATTATTTATTATATGTTAAACTTATAATATTTTAAGTACTTTGTATTATCATTACTTTTATATTTATATGATGATGAAATGATCATTTTTTATATCAATTGTAGTCTTAATTTATATGTAAAATATGTAAAAATAATATTAACAAAAATAAATAGATTGTTATTATTTTAAATTTCCATTGTTATGATTTGGAGAAAAGGTTAATGTAAAATTATAAATTATATAGGACGATATATTAAAATACTATTTTTTAATTTAAAAAAGTTTAGGGACTATTTTATAATTTAAAAAATTATCTAAAATAGTTTGTGGTATTGACCGATACTATTACAATATTGCACTATAATCGAATTGGATAACAATAAGATATTTATGCTATTAAATTAAGGTTAAGTAACTGCTTTAGAACAAATCGTGAGAAGAACAAAAACTATAGGCTGCTAACCTAAGATCACACCATAAAACTTTGCCTCATTCCAGAAACAGGCCATTGACGTGGGTTATGATTGAGTTTTGTAATCTCGCGGGGATTACTTTGATCCTTAGATGTGTACTTAACACCAAATAGTAAGAACCTATAGCAAAACTTAGAGAGGAATTGGAAAATTGCAATCAATATTGTGACACAATTTGAATGTGCCAAGTATTTTACTTTTGATTATTGGATTTTCTATCTGGATGTTTATTGAATTTCCTTGTTTATTTAGCTTCTAAATGATTCTCTTTTACTATTGATACACATAGAAGTCTTGTCTCCCTTTCGAATAATCTCAAGTGTTATAAAATATATTGGAATTAGAGAAAAGTGGGAAATTTTAGCACAGAAGGGTTGAAAGTTTCAGGTAATGCACCATAAGGAATTAGCATTATAGTGATTTACAAGTTTTTTAGGTTTCCTTTATCGATTTAAATTTATTTTTGATGAGCAGTGTTAGGTGTTTGGCAGATATGATTAAGTGATTGGCCAGAAAAGAGGAAGGAAGAATCTAAAGAAAGAAGCAAAGGAAGATGACTAAATACTTGAAAATGGTCAAAACATCATGCAAGTGGTCTCTCTTAGAGGTTTTAATCTCATTGAGGCACATATGCTCATTATACTTGGCGTTACAAAGGTTTTCCTAAACATCGAACTTATACTAAAGTCACATGTACTCCTTTGCATGACAATCTTAGTTAGGTTAATTTAAACAAGACTTAGCCTTCTAGCATATAATTGTTGACCAACAAACTTTGTTCTCGAATGCCTCACATCCTTGTAGTGTTTAACTCACACATTTAAGTAAGAATAATACGAAA
Organism: Erythroxylum urbanii; assembly: GCA_027568935.1. Taxonomy (NCBI): domain Eukaryota; kingdom Viridiplantae; phylum Streptophyta; class Magnoliopsida; order Malpighiales; family Erythroxylaceae; genus Erythroxylum; species Erythroxylum urbanii. The sequence continues at coordinate 70,583 of JAOQML010000027.1, forward strand.
GTATTAAATAATCACAGATAACAATAAACACAGAAGAGCCATGGTAAAAACCAAACTTTATTACTTCCCTAAAAGTATACAATAGAATGCTCTCTCATAATATGTTACCTTCCTCTCTATCTCTTCTCTCTAAGAGCAAGACTCATATAAGCTATTTATAAGCACCTATGGTTTTATAATTTTGAATTTTAATTAAACTGAACTAACTAAATTACATCTTATCCTAACTAGATTACATCATGCTTACCAATTGGATGACACCCACCCAAATAGATCCCTATTTAATAGGATTTAGCTACATCATAACTAATATGATAAGAGATTATATTTAATTAAGAATGATACATCTACATCTATAAAAAAATTAATTATCTTTAAATAATCCTCCCATATAATCTTTATCTTTTAGAGCTGATGTATATCTATTACTATCTTATTCACTACATCATCCAAGATCTCCCCTCGATCACTATCCATTGATGATGATTTATCTAAGCCCAAGGCCTTTCATAGTACACTGGTCCAGTCTAATGCTTACCTAAGTAAAGTTCATTAGTCATGGTCCATTTATTTAAGACAACGTTAAGTTTTTAAAGCTCTCACATATCTCCCTCACATATGTGATCTACCTGACCTTCAACCCAAGGTCCATCTCAAGTTGTCTTTTGGTCTCACATCTGAATCTTACATCTCATTGAAGATTTCTACTAATGTGCACCAATGCATGCCAACTCATTAACAATGCCCATTTTTCTTACCTACTTACAAGTCTTTTCCTTGTTCCATTACCTCAAGTGTCAAACATTGGTCAAATGTCTGCATGATTTCTCTATTAGGACTTAAGGGTTTAATAAACCACCCCCATCAGAAGAACTCGCACCCTTATCAAAATAATCTATAGATACTCTTTTAAATATGGTTCCCTCAAAGAATCCTTAGTCATTGGCACATCTCCCACGTACCATATTCTTTTCCTTTCGGTTTATCCTTGCTTTTGTTCAATCACTTTTTCATAACGTTCATTGCGCCTAATAAAGCATAATTATTGAAGTAGACTTCTTCCGTCTAGTCATCTTCTCCTTCTCCTTAATCCTTCACGACCATATAATTTATTTACTCTGCACCCACCTTCCGTCTTAAACATTTGTGAGTAAAATGTGTCCCTTCACAAATGAAATAAGCAATATCATGTTTTGTTTGATTCTTGGACTTAAATTGAGAAGATTCACTTACCATCTTCTTGCCTTTCTCCACGCTATACTTTGTCCCACCATTCTTTTTTCTCTCTTTGCTAACTAGAATTGGTGGTGGCATTTGGAGATCTACCAAGGTTTTCATAGCCACTATCACACTTGGGAGGTCTTTTATGTTTTACCTCCAAAGCTCCATTTATGCCTAACCTTGCAAGTAGCTTATGAAGTTGAATAACTTGTTTTCCTCAAACATGTTATGAACGTCCAACATCAAAGATGTGAATTTCCTTACATACTACCATACCAAGCCATTTGCTTTAACCTCTTCAAAGCTTCCCTCATGAGCCATGAAGTGTTATTGTGGAGGAACTAATCTGTTGGCTCCTTTTTTATCTTCTCCTAAGTGTCAATGAGAGGTTTACTCGTACTGATGTTGTTGGAAGTTCTCGCTCTCCACTGCAACTTTGTATCCTCCACTATATATATAGTCATTATTGACACCTTCTCTGAATTGAACACCTTTGTGGTTGCAAAGTATTGCTCCATGTCCAGTAACAAATTTTTAATCTCTTTAGAACTCTGTTCGCCATAAAAAAACTTGGGGCTCTGATACTTTGACAAAAGTGCTTTTACCACATCCAGCATCTTGCGTTGCAACAATATGCCTTAGGATCGTGATCACCAATCTAGAATCCTCTTGTGCCATTATTGAGTCGGTTATTTGATGTTGCAACTAATGGATCATTACCTCCAAAATCTTGAACCAAGATGAGTAAGAAGTGACCTCTTCCTCCCCTTAAGGAATTGGCCTTATGAGTGCCTCCATTATGTTGATAAGTTTTGTCAAACTACTACCTCCTGCCATATTAATAGTTTAGCTCTAATACTAGCTTTACAAAGGTTTTCCTACATGCTGAACTTATACAGAAGTCACATCTACTCCTTTGTATAACAATCTCACTTAGTCCTATTTAAGCAAGACTCAGCCTTCCCACATGTGATCATTGGCCAATAAAACTTTGTTCTTGAACACCTCATGACTCTCATAGTGTTTAACTCAAACATTCAAGTAAGAATTCTACTAAAGTATTAAATAATTATAGGCAACAATAAACACAACAAAGCTACAGTGAAAACAAAACTTTATTACTTTCCTAAAAGTATACAAAGGTTTTCTCTCATTGTGTTCGCTTCCTATCTATCTTTCTTCTCCTAGAGTAAGACTTAAATAAGCTATTTATAGGCACCTCTACCTTTAAAATTTAGAATTCTTATTAAACTGAGCTAAATAGATTACATTTGATTGTAATCATATTATATCACACTAACTAATTGAATGACACCCTATCTAAATAGATCTCTATCTAAAAGGATCTAGCTACATCTAAACCAATAAGATAAGAGATTAAATTAATTAGGAATGATACATCCATATCTATAAAGAACATCCTCCCACATAGTCTTTATCTTTTAGAGCTATTGTGTATCTATTATGATCTTATTTGCCACATCACTGAAGATCTCCCCTTAATCTCTATCTATTAATGATGAGTTATCTAAGCCAAAAGCCTTTCATAACACATTAGTCAGGCCCAATGTTTACCCATATCAAATCCATTAGTAATGGTCCATCTATTTGAGCCCATATTAAGTTTTTAGAGCTCTGACATGTCTCTCTCATGCATGTGATCCAACTAACCTTTAATCCAAGATCCATCTCAAGTTAAGGTTTGATCTCACATTCGAATCTTATATTTCGTCGAAGATTTCTATCAACGTGCACCAATGCATGCCAACTCATTGACAGTACCCGTTTTCTTGCCTACTTATAAGTCTTTGCCTTGTTTTGTCACCTCGAGTGTGAAACATTGATCAAGGTTCGTCAATGCCTGTACGATTATCTTATTAGGACTTAAGAGACTAACACTTGGTTATTATTTTTTGCTTTCTATGAATAACCTCCAAAATTTTGATCTTTTCTCATTTTTGTGTCCAAATATGTGGTCGAGCTCTGTTAAATGGTTATTGATTATATTATTTTATAGATATTGCCTAGAGTTTTGATTGAATTTTTCTATAAAGCTAGCCTATCAGAAATAATCCACTTATTTGCAGAAGATTTTGTTTTCTCTAATTCACTCATATATGAGGAGATTCAGTGCTTGTGATTATTTTTTTGTTATCATCAAATCATTGCGTCTACGTTCAAGCTTATAGACAGAAGAGGTGAGAAGTCATTAGCATTGTTTCCAGCCAAGTTTTAGAGGAGCATGTGGATAAAACGAGCATTATCTCAAGTAATTAAATCCAAACCTTTTGTTGCTTGTGTGTTAGTTAACTTTGGTAATTGGCTTATATAAGGGATGGCTCTTAAGTTTACCATATTAACATTTTTATTTTATTCCTACTATCCTTGAATGGAGTGGAAAAATATTAAGTTGTTCACTTCGTATGGTTAATATGCAGGGAGATCTTTTAGGGTTGAAGAAAGTGGAAAGGAAAAGGCTTTAGAATCTGGTCGCAAGGATGAACAAGTTCAGGCGCTTTAGAAGTCTACTGATTGGTTTGTTCTCTTATATCTATTAAAAGTTACAAGCCATCATAAATTTTCCATTACAGTTCCCTTATGTCATTAGGGCAGTGGCAGACATTATCACAATTTATTTTGTCTGAGTCCAAGCTTAATATGCTTATTACGCATCAACCTTTGCAAGGATACCAAAGTAAAGTAACTAGTTTAAAAGACTATATGGATCAAAAGTATGATACACTTTTAAAATTGGTTAGTTTAAATTACATGGTTAGGGACTTCTAGCTACTGCATTATTTCATATTTTCATTCTCTTATTGTCATTGTGTATGGTTCTTTATCATGTTTCATTCAATTCCATTCATAGGAAATATTTGAGTCAACAGCTTTACCATATTCTAACGGAATTTTGAATAAGATCACTTCCAAACAAGAAGAAAACGAGCTTGACTTTAGTAATGATGGTGATGGGCTTCCTCAATTAAAAGCCAATGTGAATAAAATTTGGCCACCAGAGTTGCTATTGGCTGACCATTTAGATTCAGGATCAAGAACAAATTCTTAAACCGATAACAATATATCCAACCATTTATGACATGTTAGGGAAAGAGGGGGAAAGAACAACAATCTTTTTTTTTTAGTACTCTTTATTATGAATCTGATACAGGCTTTTATAATGAAGTTTAAATCATAACCACTTTATCTTAACAAATAAAAGTTTACTTTTCTATCAAATATAATAGATCTTATCTTTACTATTCTATCTCATTACTCTCGAATTTTATTTTTAAGCAAAGATCACACCTTTAATAACTTTCAGTCATTCTCCAACATGACAAAGGTGATGTAGACCTAAAGGGAAATGCATTTCTACTCTTCTTTCCTAATATGCCAATGGATTCTTCCTATACTAAAAATTGCAAATTGGAACAGTTCTGCGGTGGCTTATTTTGCTTGAAATAGTTTGGCCTAATAGGAAAAAAAGAATCTCCTTAGCTGGATTTTTTGGTCGAACGTAGCTAGAATCTTATAGAAGCTAATCTCATAATTTTGTTTGAACTTTTAACCAAAAGGAAAAGGAAAAAGTCTATTCTTTTAAAGCCTTTGAAATGTGTACCAAGATATCCCGGACTCCTTTCCTTTGCATGTAAACATGCCTTTCGTTTTTCCGGGAGAAGGAATTCAAAGAATCAGCAATTCAACAAAGAATAACTATGTTCTTCCCTTTTTTTGGTTCAAAAAATTTATATCAATTTTTATTTTATAATTAATATTAAGAGAACAAAGTTTATCAATCCTTATAGAAGTAATAACTTATTTTATTAATATTAAATTTGGTTTTATTTGACTTATTTATAATCTAGACCTGGGTTTGCTAGAAAAAGAAACTTCGAAAATTGGGAAAAGCTAGCTATCCAATTTTCAAATTCTCACAGGTGAGGCTTTGGTTTATCACCTAAGGCTGATTTCTGGCCTGACCAGACCTTCGACCTCATTTGGTTGTTGGTTGATCAACCAAAAAATAGATGATTGGCTCAAATCAACTAGTTGACTTTATAAAAAAGCTACTTGAGTTGTTTGGTAATTAGTTGGTTGGGTTGGCTGATTCAACCCAACCAATTGAATTTGGAGAAGCTCCCTTAGAGGAGCGTTTTAACGCATCAACTAATTTATTTTACTTTAAAGTCCATTTTACCCTTTTTCACTTTATTGTTTGACGATTCATTTTTTAGTTTTCTCTAGAGTCTTCTTCGCGCTCTTCCTTGCATCTCTCTGTGAGAACTGATGTTCACATTTTTGTATCTTCTTCTCCTACAACAATTTTGTATTTGTCATCGTTAATCATGAGCAACGAATGGTAAGCCGATTACTCAACTCAACTTTTTCTTTCTCCTTTTTCTTCCAAGTTCATTTCTTATTTTTTTTGGGTTTCTATAACGATTATCTATTTAAGCTTTTGCTAATCGGAGACTCCTCCATTGGTAAATCATGTCTGCTTCTAAAATTTGCTATAAGATGACTCTTTCTCTAGCCGAACGATGATCAGGGTGATAGCCACTTTCAGAAATTGCAACATCAACTTACAAGAGTGTTAAAAGGTTTTTCTTCCCCTCTTCTTGAAGTGAAAAGTGAAGTTTACAATCTAGAAGTTCTAATTAGCTAGAATCGTCAATGGGCAAGCTTTCAATTACAGTACTTAGTAAGTAAAGTGAATTAGTTGCATACGAAAGCAATAGTTATGCATGTAGGGATGATTTCTAAAAGCACTCGATTGTGGAGCTTTTTCTTTTCAAAATTTCCTTTGCCCTATCCTATTTTGATTATTTATTTAGTGCCTGATTTCCATGTAAATTTGAATTCTTTGCTTAGTTGATAGATTGTAGCTCCTAGATTTTTGGGAAGCTAGCAATTTGTGTCGCTGCAGTAATTTCCTTTTTTCCTGGGGTTGTTGTGTTCATTTTCTTTGCATTGGATAATGTTGCAGCTTCAAATCCTAGTGTTTTCATAACATCTATAATCCGTTTTGTCTTCTACTTTATGATTATGTTCTTGAAGAATCTGTATCTTTTGCATTTGCATTCATAGGACATCTTTAATCTATATCTTATGAATGCAATACCTATGTGCTGATGCTTT
>JAOQML010000027.1:77042-96232 GCA_027568935.1 Erythroxylum urbanii
CTATGGACCTCTCCAAATCGAATTATCATTCACAATTCTATTTTTCCAAAAATCACTTATTCACACTTCTACCGGGATATTTGTCATGAACGAATGTACACTAAGTTCTGATATGCACATATCTCATTATTCACTACTGCATGAGCATGAGGTGTGGCAATTTACCACACCTGGACCCGTTTCTTTGGTCCGACCCGTTCTCTAGAAACGGGATGTTACAATCTTATGTGGGCATTTTTTTAAATATATGTCAGAATACATACATCATAACATGTCATAGCAGGCAGTAGCAACTAATCCCCAGCCTGAGCTGCTTTTACATAAGTCACACGCATGAGAATTTGTTCAAAGTTGAGCTATTATAAGCAATAAAAAGGATGATGATCTATAAAAATGAGAGAAAACGAAAGTTGTGGATATCTAGAAAGGACAAATAGTATATGGTTAGATAACATAGATAAAGATTCAATGCATTTGTATCTGTGAATGTGACATCGAATATGACATTAATAATGTATTATGAGGGTATATCTTTGAATGTAATATAGATGTGAATATATTGTCGAGGATTGATTGAGGAAAGTAGAGATATAAGTAGAAATAATGAGATTTAAAGTGTATAAGTAAAGTTGAAAAAAAGTTATTATGAAATTGAGAGGTTGAACTTGGAATTGAAATGGTTGATTGACTGAAGTAATAAGAGTTATATTCCAATTTAAGAATGAGTCAGTGGAATTGAGATTAGAACTTTATGATGATTATGCTTCTATAATTCTGAATTGATTGAGAATATACATATGGAAGATGAAATAAATGATGACAGGAAAAGAAATAATTGACAATGAAATATGTAGAAGTTCTAAAGGTTAAGATGAATTGTTATTGTGAATACATCTGATAATGTGATCACCTTGACAAGTGATATTATCAAGCACATATGTAATATATACTTAGAGATGATATAGGAGGTGACCTATGATTTATTCAATGTTCTTAAGTCTTAGCCCCCATAGTTAAACTTATGAGACGAATCAAAGTGGCACATGAAAGCATTTATAGTGATTAATTGAGAATAGGTTGAAGGTGTAAATGATGTTGCTATATGTGAAAATTTTGAGGAAAAAGGAAGGAAAAAGAAGTAGCGCACGATTGTGGGGTTGAGAGTAATTGGTTTTGTCATGATCATGGGAAGATCTACCATGATCGTGGGTAGGAAAAATGGAGAAATTCACTGATATTCTCTCTCAAGATATACAAGAATACCCAACTAGTTGATTACCATTTCTCAATGTACAACCTAACTAGTCAAATTCGTTAAGAACACACGACCCTAAGTTATCACACTAGTTTAGGATATCTCTATCTCTAAATCTAAAGTGTTTATCATCCTAGTGCACAAACCACATTTCACCTTTTAATCCATCATATGATTCCTAAGATTGCATCTATGGTGATCAAGAATAGAAACAACAGTGAAGCTCAAGAAAGATAAATATAACTCAATAACTTTCATTCAACACCAATCAATCCATAATACATCAATAAATCCCCAAAATAGGCTACATCCCTAACCTTAAATGGAGTTTAGTTCCAGAACATGATAAAAGAATCTTAACAAATAAAGACAAGCAGCATCCAAAAGAGGGTAGAGAGAGAAAGTTGAAAGAACATAAAACAAGCTTGCTTCAATCCTCCTTCTTCCTCCTCTTTTTCCTCTTTCGGATGCCCCCCATCTATCCACCTCGTTTTTAATGCCAAAAATCCTCTTTAGGCCTTCAAAACAAATATATATAGTGTCTTGGGGTCAAAGAAACCTAGTTTTTGCTAAACAGGGGAATAAATATCGTGTCTGTGCTGTCAATGTCCGTTAGGCAGACTTTCTCAGGTCTTTGGAGCAATTTTGGATAGTGAATATCCGTTAAGCAGGCATGATGTCCATTAAGTAGACATTCATGGGTCTATCAGCCTTCTTCCTCTGCTGATGTCCATTAGGAGGGACATGATGTCCGTTGGAAGGACATATACTGAGCATCTTCAGGAATGAGCACTTTTGGCCTTTAAGAAAACCAAATCACTCCTCAGGGTCTTCATGAAGGTTGTAGAGCTCGAAGTCCTCTTCGAAAGTATACTTGAACAACTCTAATCCGACATCTATAATGAAAGTTATGTGTTTTGCCCCAAAATCTCTCCAGTTGTACCTATTAATCAATAAAGTTGAAATGTGTGAGAATTAACCAAATAAAGTGCATAATTCATATAAAGATAAGTTAAATTAGTTCCAATTCATCCCAAAATCATATATAAATAATTTGACTTATCACTTCAAAAAAAAAATCTTTGGATCATGTTAGGTGTGATAGAAATTAATCTTATTGAGATATTAGGAATGGCTGAAAAGCAATAATGGATATAGTTGATTGATAAAGAGTATGTAGAGAGTATAGATGATCGAGAAGAGAAATTTTCTTTTGATAGAGAATTTCGTCGAATTAGATTAAGTGGACCAAAGGGTTTACTTCTAAGAATGAACAATGATGGAACAAATCAGAAGTGAACATTAGAGTCCCATTTCTAACTAAGACTTAGGCATAAGAAGTCGAATATGCTACTGAGAATGCATGCATTCTTTTTCATGTAAAGTATCCAACTACGTGATTGGATTCTTGAATTTGAGGGAACACTATTGCTAATGTGAGAAGAATCTAGGTCCACACTATATTCTATGCTAATATGTTCAGGAGATATAAGTTAGATTTGATGAGTATGTTACCAACTCAGGAAGTTAAGATTATAAATAAATTGAAATGTATGGAGAAACCAGTACAAATAGTTATATATAATAATAAGTCGATAAGAAATAAGGAGAAATTGAATGAATGGAGAAAGTCATTCGAGAAAATAAATCAATCGAGAGACTAAGAAAATATGATATAATGTTACCCTATCTGAGGAACTAGTTACTTAAGAATTTCGAGGACCAGATATGGGTGCATTGAGTCTTGGTGATATTTATTTGGGATGAAAAATGTCCCCAGTAGTATTCATAATATAATGAATAAAGTGTTCAACCCTACTCGGATAAATTAGTGATTATGATCTTAAGATGATAACTGAGTATATTCGAAAAGTTAAAAGGGATATTTTGAATACTTGAGGTAAATCTTACTTATCATGAGGGAGAAACAAATATATGCCAAGTTCAGTAAGTGTGAATCTTGGCTGGATCAAGTTATATGTTAGGTCATATAGTACCTGAACATGGCATATTAGGAAACTCAAAGCAAATAGAGTTAATGAAGAAGTAAGAAACTCCAAGGAATTTAAAACACCAAATAATTATAATATCGGTGTTAGCAATTCCATTTAGATATGGAGATTAAGTAATATATAATGATGCTTCACATCAGAGAATAGAATGTAATTTGATGTAACATAATAAAGTGATTTTATATGCATCGAGACAATTAAAGTCTCATGAGTTGAATTATTTGGTATGTGGTTTAGCATTTGCTACAATCGAAATTACTTTGGAAATTTTGGAGACATAATATTAAGGATGAAACATTTCAAAAATTTTCAGATCATGAAAGTTTGAGGAAATTATTGAGTTGCAAAGAATGGAATATGAGAAAGAAACAATGGATATGATTGCTTAAAGATTATGATTGTACCAATGAGTATTATTCCCTAAAGTTAGTATCGTATTTGATGCATTGAGCAGCAAATCCCAATATCAGTGTAGCATGAATTCAGATATTGAGGTTACCAAATCTAGTGCAATAAAGATCATAAAATGTCGAGTTAAATTTTGAGCAAATTGAAGTATTATTAGCTATTTAATTTAAGATCAATTCCACATTAAAGGATTAACGAGGCCCAAACTGAGAATTTAGAATTGGTGAATCTTATTAGAAATTGGAAATAAATCTGAAGGTTGATTTTGAATAGAAAAAAAGAAAAGATATTTTTATGATTGTAGTAAAAAAGTAGATGTACCTGACACAGATGACTGAGTAAAGAGATTATTAGAGAAAGAACAAACAGCACCCTATACTATATATACCATACATCCTAGTAGGAATACATTAAAATAGCATTTAGTGGGTAAGGATGTAGAAAAAAAGTGGCTGAATGTGTAACTGAATGTTTGACTTGCCAATAGTCTTAACTTTTGGAGATATGATAAGAGCTTATATTTTGGAGTTCTTAGGAACATGTGATCAAAATACAGTTCTAATTGAAATTGATTATGACAATCATTATTCCAATAGCATCAGTAGGACACTGTCTGAGGCGTTATATGACAAAAATTATCATTCACCCTTATCTTGAGATAAAGAAAGTCTAAGAATAGTTGAAGGCTAGAGTTGATTCAGGATGATATTGATTAGTGAAATAAATCTGTATTAGAAATGAAGTGATTCAAGAAAGATAAACGAGCTAGGTGGACCAATGCCGAAGTTATGGACTATAGAGGGATAGAAAAGGTGTTTCTTAAATTGCCACTTTGGCAAGGTGTGCTAATGTTTATTAAAAGGGGTAGACTTGAAATTTATTGGTCCATATAAAGTATTAAGGAAAATAGGACCATTGACTTATGAGTTAGCCTGATCAACAAAAGATGTATTAGATTCCCAATGTGTTATATAGGAGTGTGTTTAGGAAATATCGGTATGAATTGACACAAATATATATATATAATTAAGATAGTGTGGTATTTGAATAAGCAATTGAAAAGAACGAGTGATTCCATCGACTATATTTAATTGGAAGAAAATATTTGAGTAAAGTAGTTACATGGGAAACGGAGAAGTACATGGGGAAACAATACCCATACCTTTTTGAATTAGCAAATAAGAATTTCGAGGATGAATTTTATTATAAGGGAGAATTGTAATATCTTGTTTCCATACAAAGGGTTAAAACCTTAGAATATTGTACAAGAGAGATAGATCAATTAGAAAATTGGGGGTATGCATTTCATGCTTACGCATACTCTAGCATCCACGCACGTGAATTTGAATTATTGCACACATTACAATAATTTGTTCATGCACTCATTTGACATTTTTAGGTATAATTAATTTATAAATGAGATTTTTGATATGAACTGTGGTTTATATGTATTGAAAATTGAATTTGAGTGTATAGTTATTGATTTAGAAATTTTGGTGAAATTTAGGAAGTTTCTGAATTTTTTTAGTAATTTTGGACTAGGAAAAATGCCAAGTGGAAGGACTTTGATAATTAGAAGTGGAATTAAGAGTTAAATGACAGTGAAAATTTTTATAAATGACATTGGAATTTAATGACATATGTTACTGAAATTTGGAAGATAATTGGATTAGAAATTGAAGTTAAATAGACTAGTTATTAGAAAGTGGTCCAAATGGGACCATGGGAAGGTGATAAGTGGCAGTGACATGAGTCACTACTACTCACCACACATCCCTTACTCATGTTACTCACTCTTTAGCTTAAAGAAAGACCATTAATTGTTAAAGAAAGACCACTTAAATGTTTCATCTTGCTTTCTTCTTCTTCTTCTTCTATTTTGTGGCTTTCTTCTTCTCTTCACTACTAATATTTTTACTCACCCAACCATCATCAATGTTACAAATTGCTCTCATCTTTCATTTTCTACTCTCATCTTGCTCTCTCTTTCATTTCTTGCTAAAAACCTAACCTATTCCACCCTTGAAAGATGATGTACGTGGGTTATGCTTTAATCTTTATGTGAAATGTTAAATCTAACTAATTTGATGAGTAATTTGAGATTGATGACTTGATTATGGAATTTTATGTGTGTGATACATTGGTGGATTAATGATAAAGATACAATGTTCTAAATTGTAGGGTGTTAATGTTATTAATGAATTGTTTGGGAGTTAAATCAATTATGATAATGAGATTATGAAAATGGCGTATAAAGAAGTGCAGAAAAATTGATTAGTGAATGGTTGGTTTTATGCTCTATTTTTCCTTGTATTAATGTGGATTGCTTTGATTGTTTAAAGATGAATTAACAAGAGTTTAGAGCTTATAAGAAGGAGTATTATGATGTCTTGAAATGAGGTAAATTAGAATCATACTTAGGAATGAAAAGAAGGTGTAAATGAAGTAGAAAGATGTGCAGAAAATTGAGGTTAAATGTTTAAGTATGAATGTTTGTTTTGTTGGTTGTGATCAATAATCTTGTATGATATGTTTTGTGGATGTTTTGAATTGGAATGAAGGTGATAATGAAGAGAAATTGAAGTAAGAATGATAGGATATGCATAGGATTTGTTAGATGTGATTGTAGGAGCTAAAAATCTAGAATTTTCTAGTAAATGTTCGTTTGGAGGGACATACGTTTCCGTTAGACAGACGTTCTCAAGAATTTCAGTGTTTTAGCTCTGTTCATGTTTGTTTGGAGGGACTCAAATGTCTATTTAGCGGACATTCACAGGATAGTTATAGTAACTTATGATTTTGACCCTTTTAGTGGCAAAATCTCACTTTGGGGTCTTTATAGAATTTGTAGAACTTGAAGTCCTCTTCGAAACTATACCTAAATGACGTCAATTTGACATCCATAGTGAAAGTTATGCTTATTGTCCCAAATCATGTACATATATAGATTATGGACTTATCAATGCTTTCCTATGATACATTTATGTTTGAATGGAGTTTAAAATGTACTAAGTTTGATGTGGAAATAAGAGATAAAAATAGGTGATATATTTAGGGTGATGATTGAGGATATAAACATAATAATGGGTTGTCGTGTATCAAGTGTTCAAATATGAAATTTTGGGATGTTATGAGAATGAAGGTGCACCTATGATGGCTAATACGGTTCCATTAAGATGAATGATGAGTATTGTGTAAAGATGAATGATAAATGGGATATTTTGTGATCTTAGAAATTTTAGTGAATGATTGAATGATATGTATTGGGTAAGAATGAATGAGAACCTGAATATTATGTGAATATAAAACACTAGAAAAGAAATTATGAATGATTGAATTATGTTATTTGAGTGACCGAGTTCTTTAAGGTATGAACCTAGAGTATGCTTGAATCACACAAATGATGTTGTTAAAAATCAAGTGATGTGATTAAGGATAAATACTCGGAATAGTCAATTTGAGCATGCATTAAACATTACACATCTATATATGTGTATAATTGAATGTTTATGTGATTGTGCAATTAGTAATATGTGTACAATATATATTGCATGAAGTTAATACACAGGATTGAATGTCGTGCCCATATATTTCTGAAACATGGAAGCTAATGCTAATCTAGAGCGTACTGTGAGTTGACCTAGATGGTCTCACATTAATTTTTTTTCTATTTTAATTAATTGTTTATTATGTTTTAACTTTCTGTATTGATTTACTTCTGATGTGAATATGATTGTGTTAATTTGGGGCATAAATAGTCTGTGGAGTTTGATAATGTGAAAACATAAGAAGTGCTTCATTGAATGTGATGTGAATGAAATAAGTGATTCTCAACATTATTGTTGAATGCTGGACATCGATTCGATGAAAAATGTGAATCAATGTGAATGTGAAATTGAACACAAATGACTGATTGATATATGTGAAGTTGAGGCATTTTATTACATGAATGCATGAATATATAAAGGTTGTTATGATCGAAGTAGCCATCTAAAAAGAGCTTAAAGCTCAGAATGTGGTAAGAGCCTTAGGCTCACTATATAAAATGAGCCATGTATCTCTAATGGATAAGGGGCCATTATTAATAAGTCCGGTATCCACAATAGATACGGAACATTTACAGGCACTCAGTCACAACAATAACAATCGAAAGTAAGTCTCATGAGCATTTCATATGCATTTGATATGTATGATTTAAATGATTGAAATAAATAGTTTGAATGATTTCTAATTTGAAATATGAATTATGTGAATATGAAGTGTATGTGATTCAACATGTTGATTAGTGAGATGACGTGAATTATGTGATTACATGAATTGATGTGTTATCTGATTGAGTGAGCCATCGGAGATGGTCCACTCATTGAGTTCGCAAAACTCACCTCAAAACTTTCAACATATTTTTCAGGTTCAGGGGAGACACCCAGTTAGACCAACTGGAGTCTAACTACTTCATTTGAGTAAGAGATAGAGGTCGGGATCAGTTTGCGTCTACATACATTTTCTATTAATTTTTGTATTAAAGTTTGTAATCCGTAAATACTGCTTCATGTATATGTGAATAATCTTGATATGTAATAACCTTATGACTGAAAGTGTTTCGAATTTGTAAAAGGTCAGAATGATTATTGGATTTTTTTTCAATGTGTATATTGTTTGTGACAATTGTGATTGAACTTTTTATTAATAAAAATGGATCGTTAACGATGATTGGTTTTTCCAAAAAAATACGTGTGATGTTGAGAGAAAAAAATTGCAATGAGTTCTGTTTGACTAATCTAGCACGTTGCTTTCACAGGGTGTGTGTCCGAATGTCCTCAGGATGTACGGGTAAGTGCTCGGTAGAAGTAGGGTACGACAATGCCCTTAATGCTTGCTTTAACTCATGAAGGGCCTTCTTTAGTTTCATACATAGCCTACATAAGTTTTGTCTTCAAATCCCTGAGGCTACTCCATATATATTTCTCTATCTAGTTCTTTATACAAGAAGGCATTATTTACATCCATTTGCTAGAGTTTCCAAACTTTATTAGTTGCAAGGGCAAGCATGACATGTACCATTGTGGTCTTTGCTACCATACTAAATGTTTAATCATAGTCTAGCCCGTACTCCTAAGAAAACCCTCATTCAACCAATTGAGCCTTCTATCTTTCAATTGTTTTGTCAGGTCATCTTTTTACCTTAAAAACCCACTTGTAAGAAATTGTTCGTGCATTCTTGGGTTATAGCACTAAGTCCCAATTTTGATTCTCTCTTAATGCTTAAATTTACTCATCCATTTCTTTCCTCTAGTCTAAGCTTTGTGATGCTTCTTCATTGCTTTTTGGCTTAACTACTTCATTTTCTTCCGTTAATACTGCACTTTCATTTTCTTCCGTTAACACTGCACTTGCATACTTAGGATTTGAATTTCTTTTTCTAATTGACCTATGTAAAGATTGTTAAAGAACTTCTTATTCTTCTGGCTCTGCTAACTGACTTGATCTTTCTCCTTCAGGAGTTGTACGATTCACTATAGTTTTCTATGAGCTTTTCCTTGATGACATGTTACGAATCTCTACCAACTCTTCTATTGGTCTTACTTCTTCAACTGACTTTGTGATTTGTCAAGCTCATATGACTCTTGAACTCTTTCTTGTAGTTTTTCCTCTATTGCTTCAGAATTAGGTAACAAAACTTCTTGTGGTGACCATCATACTGATGCCTCATCGAACACCGCATTTCTAGATACATAGCATCGATTTGTTATTGGATCACAACATCTCCAACCTTTTTATTCGCTATCATATCCCACGAATATGCATCAAATTGCATTTTTATCAACTTTGCAAGTGGTCTAATACAAACACATATTACACAAAAATAAAGACTTGAAAATGACTAACTGTGGGTTTAATATTCCACAGCTTTTCAAATGGTGAGATAAACTACAATCAAGCTTGAGGAAATCTGTTGTAACGTGTGCTGTTGTATTCATACACTCGATCCAAAATCTAGGTGGCACATTTTTGGCATGTAACATACCTTTGCATATTTATGAAAAGTAGCAATTCTTCCTTTTAGCAATCCCACTTTGTTGTAGGGTGCTCGAACAATTGAACTGCCTATGAATTTTGTTTTTCTCATAAGTAGTTAAAAAATCTTTAGATGTGTACTCTCCCTATTGTCTGTACGGAGGCATAATATTCCTTTCCTTACTTCTTTTTCCACTCTTTCTTTGAACTCCTTAAATTTGATTAATGCTTCGAACTTCTCTTTCATAAAGTTAACCTAAAAAACCTTGAATAATCATCGATAAATGTAATCATCTATTGAAATTCATTAATGGATGGTTGTTTCACTCATCTAAAAATGTCAGAATGGATAAACTCAAGCATCATCTTAGTTTTGTATGTTGATTCTTTATAAGGGAGTTAATGTACTTTTCTATATTGGCATCTAGCATATATTATACCATCACGAACATCTAGCTAAGGAAGACTTTTAAGCAAGGACTTCTTCATTATTACCTTCAACTTATGAGAACTCATATGCTTAAGCCCGAGATACCACAAATACGATGTCTCATTTTCTTTATCTTATTTACATATGTTGTTTGTTCTATCATAGCATAAACATACTCCAAGCATTGCCCTTTTATGATGGGCATACTTATTGGCTTTGATATTTTGTAAACCTTTACATCTTTTGGACTAAACACTATATAATATCTTGAAGATGTGGGCAGTGAAATAGGGAGTAAAATTTTCTTTATACCTGGCATATGGTAGATGTAGGTCAACTCCACCTTATGGGGATTGTATTGAGGGACTATTATAGTCTAAGCGATGTAAGAGATTGGCAGTTTAGAATTGTTTGCTATAATGGCGACCTGTCTTCCATTTTATTAAGCTAGATTGATCAATTTGTCTTTATCTCCAGTCATGTAATTGGAGCACCCGAAATCAATAATCCAATCATCACTGTAGTTAATTAGCTTATCCTTCATATTTATAAATGCAGATTCTTCCATTAACTTAGCCATGTAAGAAGTTACATGATCTACATTCTCTTATATTGTTGTAGATGCTTAAAGATCTCATTCTTCTCCACTGCCTTTATCATTCTGGGTGGAAGTTGAAGCATTGACTTTAACTCTTTTGAATCAATAGTCCCTGGTGAAGTGTCCTCTCTTGCCAAAATTATAGCATGGGTTGTTCTGCCGCTGGTACTTTTTGTCTTCATTATTTTGAACCTGCAGAGCTCCCCTTTGTTAAGAACATCTTCTCTCTTTATTTTTTCCATCGACCATCTAGTGACTTCTTTATATTATCATCACTAAATCCTGTAAAAATTTTGAACCTTTATACGCCTTTGCTTACTAAACAGGGCTTTCTCTTTATCTTTTAATGAGACTTTAGACATTTGGTTGTCTAAGGTCTCTTAATTGACAAGAATATTTTCTAACTCTATAAGGGTTGGTTCATTAGCCCAACCAAGAGTTGCAGTAACAATAACATTATATTCTGGCCGTAAGCCGTCAATAATGATTTTCCTCATTCTATTTTCCATAATTGCATTTCAAAGATCTAATTTCAAAATTTCTTCACAAGGAGATTTAACTTTTGTGAAATATTCACTTACCGACTTATTTTGTTGTGAGACTGATATGAGCTCATTTTCTAACCATTAAAGCTTTACGTCACTAGCCCCAGTGAACAGTGTTGTTAGAATAGCCCATGCCCCCTAGGTGTTTTTGTATCATTGATGCTGTGTAGCAGGTCATCGTCAATTATCATAGAAAGTACGTACATAGCTTTGCCGACTTTAATCTTACATTTATTTAATTGTTCTGCGTCGTTGGGTAATGTTGTATTGTCACCAACAACAATACTCCATAAGTCTTATCTAAGCAAGTAGTATTGCATTCGCAAGCTCTAATTGTTATAATTAGAGTTATTAAGCTTTTCAGTAGTAATTTGTTAAACACGCAATATCTGCCATTATAACTTGGTGATGCCCTGTACTTAACCAAGTTAATTTGATCCCAGACCAACTAGATTTACAGTTTCTGACTATAGATAGGCAGAATTTTTACATTGTCAATCTTTGGCAAAGACTTCTCTCATAATAATTTTTGAGAACTTAACAGTATAGTTCAGTTGTAGAACAACTTAGCTCTGATACCACTTGTTGATTTTTATCAGAGTGTATGGATGACTCAATTGAAAAAAAAAAGTCAAAACATAATACATAGATTGTCATATTTTACAATAATATTAGTCTCACAACTTTTCACTCCACACTAACACATACCTCACATTCACGGTACACACCTTACTTTCACTCACTCACAATTAATTAATTGTGGGTCACTTACACACATGTTATGGAGCTTGGCTCCTTTTATAGACACCTTAAGTCGATTAACAACCAACTTACAGTTTTTATAGTATTATAGAATATTATGGAAAGTTTGGGTAATACATGTTATTTATGTAAATAGGACAAATAGCAAGTCTCTAGAGTTATCAAGAGAGGATGTCAGTCTCTCTCTCTCTCTCTTTAACAAAGCAAGCATCAAGAATTTAAGATAATAAAATATAAGAGTTTCTAGTTTGGTTATACAGTGGCGTTACTAGATTCCGACTTAGTCATAGGTGTTATAGATTGAAAGCTTTTCGTTAACAAATTCTTTTTTACTAGTAACTTAGAAAGTATTTCTAAAAGCAATAAATAAAAAAAGTTGAAATAAATTAACTCACTTTCATTGACGTGATATTAGAAAACTACTTGCATTAGGAATGAAAATGAGTAAAGTTGGGATGATAGCAAAGTAAACTTGTTTTTGAAAAATGAATAAAATATTATTAATAATAACAAAGCTATTTTCATCATACAACCTTTTCAAGAAGTGCTAAAAACTATTTATCAATACATTATTTCAAAGAAAGAAATCTATAAAGTAAGTAGGTACTTCAGTTTACAGAAGTCAAATGTTCTTTGTTCTATAGATAGAGAGATGTGGACATTTTTGGCAATTAGTACAGCATTGATCCAATTGATGGTAACTTTTTCTAATTGATGCTTGTTTGTGGCTTCCCCTTATATTTTTTTATTCCTTTCCTTCAATAGGGAGTAAATAGCCGTGTTGAATGCTGTTTTGTAGATCACTCCATTGTGCTTCTGACTTTTAGCTTTACTAGTGATCAATTAAGGATCTCAGACCAGTCATAGGATGTATAATAATCTACCAGGTTATGCACGATTCTAGTCTAAATGGTTTTGGTTTATTTGCATTGGAAAAATAAGTGTTCTCTATCCTCATCTACGTTTTCATATAATTCACAAACAGGACCAGAAGTACCAAACCATCTATTTTTAGTTATAAGCCTATTTTTAATAATCAACTATGGGATTATAGTCCCTTTGGAATTAAATGATTTCTTCCATAACAGCTTAAACCAACAAAGTAAGCTTACTTCTTGCTTTTGTCCTATTTCTTCCTATCTAAATTCTTGGATGAATAAGGTTGGAAATTTCTAAAAAGGTTAGTTCTTATGGTGTCCAACCTCATTTATTGTATTAGGCTTGCTTACATATCCAATTCCACCACGAAATCAAACCCATATAGTTTTGTCTATCAAAACTTTCATATTTGACCTACAAAAAATTAAAATAAATTTTGAATAATTGAAATTTATTTAAATTTTGTAATTTGTATGCCAAATTTAGAAAAATTCCAATACAGAAATCGCAAGTAACAATTTTTCTATTTTCAACTATTAAAAAATTAATTACTTAAAAATATGTTTCAAATTGTCTAATACCAAATATTAAATGAGATTTGTCAATCTGTAACTAATCTCTCTATACTTTCCAAATAAAGCAATTTGGTGAACTTAACATTTTCTAAGTGTCAAGATGGAGAATACAAGAGAGGGATTATTTGTGTATCAACACAATACGCAAAAAGACTTACTGTAAAAATTTAATATGCTTGAATGTTACCCTATCTCAACTATATCACAATCAAATATTATCTTATGCTCATTTAAAGGGAAAGTTTTGGAGGATATAACGACGTGGAAATGGGTTTATAAAGTGAAGGCTAACTCTAATGAAAAAATACAAAGTATGATTGGTAGTATATACTTTTTTTATAAATTAGGGAGTCGATTATATTGAAACTTTTATTACAATAAGAGTTCAAATAATAACCCCAAATGGAAGCCTTAGAAAATGAATGCGAAGAATGTATTTCTATATAGAGAGTTGGATAAAGATATATACATGGAGCAACTACAAATATCCATAAGTGAGACATCCAAAATATGTATGTAATTTAAACAAGATTCTTTTTGTTAGATTTTAAGGGCATGAATGGGGAAGAGAAGGATTTACATAAAAAGCGCGTTATTGCTTTACCTTGATATTGTTTATAATCTTTTTTCTTCACCTCAATGGCTTACATTTCAGGCCTATTTATAGCTTTAAGAAGTCGGTGGTGACTTCTAAAATATTTTATATATTTTGCCTAGTATTTATTTTACTTCCTAGCTTTTTATCATTTTAGACTTAGACTTCACAATTGAATATGATAGATATATCTACATAATTAATTACACACGATTTCCTAGACTTTTTAGTTTAATTTTCTACATACTTTTCTAAAATTTTTAGATTAATTTTCTTTACAATTTCTAGGACTTTCTAGATTAATTTTCAACACTTTCCCTTAATCTAGAAAAGTCTAGCACTCTAAGCATGTCTTTTAATTTAATGAACGTTTCTACTAAGACTGATTTGGTAAAGATATATGCCAATTGGTGATTGGTTTTACAAAATTTCATCTTGATCTCTCCTTAATCTACAACTCTCTAATGAATTGGTGCCTTATCTCAATGTCCTTTGCTTGCCCATAAAATATTGGATTCTTTGTCATTGCAATGGCTAACATATTATCACAATAAATCATTATTGGATCCTTCATGGTTTGTTATAGATCTTCCAAAACTCTTTTAAGCCATATATCTTCATATGCAACACTTGTTGTAACCAAGTATTCTATTTTGGCGAAAGATAAGTGTAATAGTTTTTGTTTCTTTAACGCCCATAATATTGCTTTAGTTCTACGCAAAAATGTATAATCACTTATGATTTTTCTATTATCTATGCTTTTAACACAATCACTGTTTGTATAGCCTTTTAATTTATTATTTCTTTCTATCTTGTATATGATACTAAATTTCTTGTAGCTTTGACATATCATAGTATCCTCTTGGTTGCCATAAAATGTGCTTTACTAGGATCACTTATGAATATGGAGATAATGCTTACCATATGCACTATTTGTTCTAGTGTTTGTCAAGTAAATTAGTAAAGCAACTAGGCTTGTATATATTGTTGCATCAACTTTCTCTTGTTTATCATTCTTGTACAATATATGTGGTAAGTGGCTTATAGTCTTTTAACGCTAAATTTCTTTAGTACGTCATTGATGTACTTTTCTTAAAAGATAAAGATTCATTTAGGCTCTTGTTTGACTTGCATGCTAAGGAAGTATTTTATGAGTCTAAGATTAGTCATTTCATACTCTTGCATCGTGGCCCTCTTAAATTATTCCTTCATCTTTGTGTTGTTCCTAGTTTAAATCAAGTCATCCATATATAGGCATATTATTAGGAAATTATTGCCTCACATTTTCACATATAACGATGGCTCTTTTAAATTTTTTTTATTAAGCCATACTTTACAAGGTATCTGTTAATCTTGCTATTCCATGCTTAGGGAACTTGTCTAAGTTTCTATAATGCCTTTTTTTACTGATACATTTTGTTTTCTTTCTCTTAAATTTTGTACCTTTCTGGTTACTCCATGTATTCAATTTCTCCATTTAGGAAGGACATTTGCATTCAATTATTATTCTTGAAGCTTTAATTATGTAGTTATGGCTAATAATGCTCTTATTGTTTCAACACGAATAACTAAAGTGAATGTCTTGTTGAAGTCAATATTAGGCTATTATAAATAGCCTTTGATGACAAGTCGAGCTTTACGTTTATGAATGGATCTATCCTCATTGTATTTGATTTTTTATATCCATTTTAATCTAATAACTTTTTTTTCTTTTAGCTTTTACATGAGTTGTCATATTCCATTTTTATCAATCAATTTGATTTCTTCGTCTATAGCTTTTTCCAAACTTTCTTTTTAATAATTTCTTTATATTTTTTAGGTTCTCAAATGAAGAATGCAATATTTGCATATCTTGGATTTGGTTTTTATTGCCTTTCTCTTCCAGTTGGAGGCACTTCTTCCTCAACTTGATTTTCTTTTTTTTGATGTTGTTAATCGTATTATGCTAATGATAGTGATAGTGTGTTTAGGCTTAGATAACTTGCTCTGTACTGCTTTGATGACTTCTTTATAAAGCTTAACTCTATTTGTGGCTTCATAATTCCATTATTAGCTTGCTCTTTCATCAAAGATGACATGTCTTAAATTGATTAGTTGTTTTGTTTCTAAATTGTAAAATCGATGGCCTTTTGGTTTCTCGTTATGGCCAATGAAGATGTACTTTTCTCCTTTTTCATTTAACTTTTCTTAATTATCTTTTGGAATGTCTGAATATGCTACACATATAAAGACTTTAAGATGGTAAACAATTGGCTTTCTTTTGAACCATGCTTTATAAAGAGTCATATTTAGGATTGTCTTAAAGGTAGAACAATCTGGAACCTATATTACAGTATTAACTACTTCTGCCTATAAATTCTTTGGTATATTTTTTCCTAGTAGCATCGATCAAGTCATCTTATGAATGGTTATATTCTTCCTTTGAACAACATTATTTTATTATGGTGTACATTGAATAGTTAGTTCCTTTTTGATACCTTGTTCCTTATAGAAATTAATGAACCTATAATCACTAAATTCTCCCCAACAATCAATTCTCAAGATTTTGAGAGAATCCCTACTTTATTTTTTTCCAAGCCTTGACTCCTAGAAACAAGATAATGTATTCGATGTTTGTTAGATGAAATACACCCAAATTATTTAGGGTGTAATCATCAACAAAATCTAGCATTGATGGTTTTTCATGGACCAAGAATGTTAATATACACTAACTGAAGGGGAGTCTTGGCTCTTAAAAATGTTTTTAGAAATGACATCTTATGCATTTTGTCATAAATGCAACCTTTCCAGACTTTCTTTTCAGAAGAAATAGAAGGAAGCCTGAAGCATCATATTCTTTTGCTTTAAAAGTTTGAGGTCATTTAAATTTAGATGGGCTTATCTTAAGTTCCAAAATATGGATCCATCCATATTATTGCATCTTAATGAACATTTTTTCCTGAATGACATCTCTAGATGAAAATTTTTATTAGGGGCCATTTTGATAGAATTTATGACCTGGATTTTCTTTTTGTCAATAATGATGCATCTATTTCCATCAAAGACGACTTTATAATTTTACAAATCAACTTACCTACAGTTAATAGATTTTAAGCAAGCCCTGACACATAGAAAATATCAGGGATTTATTTTTGGTTACCTTATTGGGATCTAACGACAATAGTGCCTTTCCCTTTAATAGCTTGTATATTTCTATCATCAATTATGAATTGGGATTTAACACTTTCGTCTAATTGCATAAAGCAACTTTTTTTCTTTGTTATATGATTTAAACAACCATTATCAATATACCAAACATCCTTTAACTCTTACGAAGATAACATATAGTATACTGTGTGATCAAAAGATTCATTATTTTCTGAGAAATTTGCCTCATCCTTTTCTTAATACCATTAATCTTTTTCAAAATAGAGGTGTCTTTTGCACCTTTTACATTTATGGCAACAATCTTTTGTGTTATTATAAAAAAACAATCTTTTGTGTTATGAATATTTTTTTGCACATTTCTCAATAAGAGCTTAATGTATCATTTCTTCCTTACTTCCCTCTCCCCTTACCATAATTAGTAATTGCTCCTCTTCTTTGAGAATTTTTACCGTGACTATTTTTCTTATCTCCATCATTTTTTAGAGATATTTGTTTTTTCTTTAGCATATTCGCTATAGTTACTACTCGAAACTTTTTATTCTCACTTCATAAACTTTTAAAGAGCCTATTAATTCTTCTAGAGCGAGTTTTAATAAATCTTTTGATTCTTCTATGACAGCCACAATATAATCATATTTGTAGGAAGATTTCTTAATATTCTTTGTGTTATTTTCTTATCTTTTTTTCGTGTTTCATTAACTTTTAACTTGACTGAAGATATTAGAGATACGAGAGAAATAAATATTGTATTAATTCTTCTTCCCGTATTAAGAGTGTGTCAAAATCTTTCCATAAGGATGGAATTTTGATGGATATTAAACCTTTCTTCTTCTGGCAACATCTCTTTGAGACGTTGACTGGCACGTGCACTGTACGCGCTAGTCAAACTCCTTTTACCGCATGGGGACGTGTAGTGCATGCCCCATGCGTGTTAGTGCACGCGCCAGACGCCCTCCCACTCCATTTTTTAAAGTTTTAAAATTTTGTTTTTAAAACCCTAATTTGTCTTTTCTTATTTAATGGAGATTAAATTAATTTCTATTCCTAATAAAATAAAAGGTGTTTTTTATTCAATTTGAAAATTGTTTTCAAAAAGGAATTTTATTAGGAAAGATTTTAGGATTTAATTTAAGTTTTCAAAGAGTTGAATTCTTAAATTAAATTTGTTATCAAATCAATAATTTGAATCAAGCAAAAGTTTTATATAATTTCTTTCATAATTAGATTATGTTTGAAATTATAAATATAATGAGATTATATTATTTTCGATGAGACCATAAATTTTTTTGAAATTTTAAATCCCTTAATAAATTATTAAGTACACGTTAGGAACGTGATAGTTGCCTTCCTTTATTTGAGAATAAAACCAAAATTTTGTTTATAGTCTGGCTTATTGAGTAAACTCAAGGTCACTATAACCTGAATATGTTTTATCTTAAATTAATGGGTCCTACTTAACTAAAATTGTATGATTTGGATGAGTAAACTCTTGATCATATAGTTTTAGAGGCAAGGTTAGGAATAATATATATGATATATTATGACAAAAGTTATCACCTAACGGTACTAGGAGTTACATGAGATGTGATTGAAAAGTTATTTTCTACCTAATTTAATTTTAATTGGTTTGTTGAGCAAACTCAAGATCAATTAATTTTAAATAGGATCCTAGCACACTAGAAAATTATTTAATAAATTTTGGATATAATAGTGAGGGCTATTATTTTGAATAAAATAGTGGGCGTAATCAAATAAATTTTAAAGTCCTTATTTTATTTGATTTTTGGGTATAAACTAATATTTGCTCTCTTTTATATTTTTCGGTTATTGAATTTGAAGATGACTACCAACCTGACATTGAGGAGCATCATGGACGCTAACAAGCTGACTGGACCTAACTTTTCAGACTGGCTACGAAACTTAAGAATAGTTCTTAGGCAAGAGAAGAAGTTGTATGTTCTTGATACTC
>JAOQML010000027.1:105778-123952 GCA_027568935.1 Erythroxylum urbanii
ATCTACTATGCATGTGCATATGTGAATGCATGCATATGTCACTATTCACTTATACACTAGGTGAGGGGATGTTACAAACACAACTAGCAGAGAAATGTTGGAGAAAAGAGATGAGAGTGTGAAGAGTGAGAGAGATCCACTAAGCCAGAGACTAAGAGCGTGAGGGAGAACAGACCAGAGAGTGGATAAAAGAGACGAAGGGCTTGGGTGAGACCAAACGAGAGAAAGGTGTGCTACTGCGTGAGTGAGAAAGTTTGACGGGAAAAACAGAGAAGAGGGATAGAAATTGTCCAAGAGAAAGAAAGCTTGTGTTTATCTATTCCAGATGTGTGCGGAGTAGGTAAAGACGGGATGATAGCATCTTTAGTTATTCCCTTATATCCAGGAATTGTTAATCCTTATGAATGGTTATTCTGTAAGTTTTTTCTAACCAAACAAGGAAGTACCTGATAAGTTGGAATAGATAGGTAATAGAATACTTATTACACTCAACTAAATAGGTTGTTAGTTTCTTAAACTTTGAACTTTTACCTCCTATTGACCAATTTTTAACTTAAGTTTCAACGTTTAAGTAAAATATTCAATGCTTTTTTATTAATTCAAATCAATTTGAGTTAGTAGGTATGAGTAGATGTGCAAAAATAAAGATATACAAACTCATGCAAGATAAATTACCATGCTGATAGGATTCCACGTTATATACGGATCTGCAGCATACAATGCCATAATTGATAGACATTTGCTTAATGCCACCAAATATATATTGTAACCTTACTAATTACTTTTGAAGTTCCTAATAAATACAAGTACCAAAGAAGCATTTGCGGACACTAAAATATCGAGGTAATGTTAGATGACATCATTAAAGAACAAGGGATCACCACAATAGATGAACATAGAAGAAATGAACCCACAAAAAAGCTTAAGGAAGTATAACTAGGAGATGCTAATTCCAAAAAGATGTTTCAAACGGGAGTACATATAGCCCTAACTCAATATATCAGGATAGTGGAAATGGAAGTATATATAGCCCTAAATCAATATATCATGATGGTGGAATAACCCTCATTTAATATATCTAGTTGCTGGAAATGGAAGTATATATAGCCCTAAATCAATATATCATGAAGGTGGAAATATTTACATGGTCACCTTTCGATATAAAGGAGGATCAAATTTTATATAGTAATTAACAGATTAAATGTCGCACTTGGTTTATACCTATTAAAAAAAAGAAAAGGATATTCATAAAGGAGAAACAATAAGTTGTGTAAGACGATGTGCAAGAGGATATAAATAAATTATTGAATGCATGGTTCATATAAGAGGTGGTATATCCGAAATGGCTTAGCTAATGTAATAATGGTGAAGAAGTCTTCAAAGGAGTAGTGGCAAATGTGTATCGATTTCAAGAATTTTAAGCAAAATATGTCCAAAGAATAACTACCAAGTACTGAAGATAGACTTGCATATGGAATCAACAATAGGCTACAAATGGTTCAATTTTATGGATGAATACTCTGGTTATAATCATATTTGTATGTGGGAGGGTAATTAGGAAAAAACAACATTTTTCACACACAATTAGACTTAGTATTTCAAAATAATGTTGTTTAGACTAAAGAATATGAGGGCATTGTAGAGGATAGTTAATTTTATATCTTACAAATAGATTGGTAAAATATAAAGGTCTATAATGATGATATACTTCCAAAGATGGAAAGGAGAGGTAAATCATTCAACATATTTCAAAGAGTGTTTCAAGATACTGATGAGGTAGGCAATGAAACTTAGTATAAAAAAGTGCTTCTTTAGAACATCGAATGGAAAGTTATTAAAGTTTATGGTGAGCTAAAAGAGAATTGAGGCCAATCTGTAAAAGATCTATACATAAGAAAACTACAACTACAATAATAACAACAACAACTTAGTAAGACTCATATAATTAAAATAATAAATTTACCTTATCTTATATCTAAGTTTATTAAAAGATACTGTCTATTTAAAAAAATTAAACACTATCAAAAGTTAAAATGGAGTCACACCTGCTAATAGATATTTGAAGACCTTAAGAACTATTTGCAGGACCCCTATCTTTACAACCCTTTGTATATATATGATGCTTTGGAAGTCTCAATCCAATCCTAATATATGAGGATGGACAACAAAATTAGTATATTAAATGAGCAAGATTTTTCAAGATCCAAAATTAGAGTATACAATAATGAGGAAGGTGGTACTAGCTATCATCACATTTGTAAGGAAGTTCATTTGCAAAGAAGTCAGGACCCTATTTTAAATCATACATCATTTTTGTTATCTAATATTTATCGTTACAACACGATCTACACCGAACAAAAACATTAGGTCATATAGTGAAATGGTTAGTCAAGCTTAGAGAGTTTGACATCAAATTTGCTTTAAACAGACCAATAAATTTATAGACATTGGCAAACTTTACGATGGAATGTACCATCATGATGTGCAGTGCATATCTGGCTGATACCTTTTACTTAGACTATGTATGCACATTGGTTGTGCCTTGAGCTCTAGGACAGAGATTTTTCTTGAATGAACAATAAACAAGTCCAAAGTGGAATATTGCCAAAAGTTTTTTTTCAAAGCCTCAAAAAATGAAGCCTATTACAGAACTATACTATACAAAATCAGAACTGTAAATAATTTATATATATGTTATCTGAGAATTAAGTCAAACTAATAGCTAGTTATCAATCATTTCGATGGATTCTATATAAATAAAAAGGAGGCAATGCATAGTTATTTCTAGCTATATCAGGCCATAGTAGAGTTAAAGGAATATATGTTGAAGTCGAGCACATCCTAAGAGAACAAAATGTCATTGCAGACTAGCTTTTAAAACTTGAAGCAAAAAGAATGAAAATTTAGTTCATGCTCAGGTTAAGGTAATGTCAAAGTTTAGAGAATTCTAATGAAGAAAAAAGGGGAACTACTAGAAGGAAGGCCTGAGTTTAGAAAAATAGTACATGTCTCTTTAAAATATGCAATAATAGATGAATATCTACTGGCTTTTGTACACACAGTCCTACATCAATTGCTTATCCATTCTAAAAACAAATTGGTCTTAAAAGGAGTACCATGGAGGATCATATGGAGCGCACCAAAGTGGCATAACCCTAGCGTGTAAAGTGCTGAGGTAAAGATTCTTTTGGACAAATCTAAGAATGGATTACAAGGTTTTAAATTGTCAATTGAGATCTATAATATGATTGTAGGTGATTGACAAATTGCAGACGATGTGGAAGCAATTGTGGAAATGCAGCCACAATAATGTTAAAATATTATAGCAGTCCACACAATAATCAAAATATTGTGACAACAATTGTGATTATTGACTGCAATTTAAAGCCATACTTGCAAAAGATGTCAAACATTCAAAATTCCTTCACTAGCTTATTGCATATTACACTTACGTTTTGTCCTGTTGCGTAATGGAACATCAAAATCCTAGGTCCATTTTCATTTTCACCTATGATCAGAAAATATAAGATTATATTCATGGTAATGAATTACTTCCTAATATGAATTGAGGATGAATCGTACCCCAACATTATAGGAAAATGATTGAGCACGTCATACATAACCACACACTATGCAAATCAAACAACAACATACCGTTCAGTTGTACAGGCTACACAAATTGTCACTCTCTAGTCATTGCATAGTGCTTCACATCATTCCTCTCCTCCACAGGCTAATCGACTAACAATTGTAACCAACTAAAGTCAATTGCATTGATTGAAGACAAAGTGGACCAATGATAGTTGTGTATTAGTGTGTGTTTTTCTAAGTATTTGGCATGTGTTTCTTGCATAATAGTTTATTATTGTTGTATTTTAGGATTCATTTTATATGTTTTCATTTAGTTTGATCTTCATTGTTGTTCTTTTATGATTGATGTTAATTTAGGGTAAGAATTGATTATTTTTATGTGGGAATGAAGATTGAGCAACTTGGAGATTGAGCTAGAGATCAAAAGAGGAGAAGAGAAGAAATATTTTACTGCAAGAACCTATGATCGTGGGAATCGTGCCAATTCCCATGATTGTGGGATCTTTAATATGAGAACATATGTAAGATTCAATTAATTTTTAGGTTTTCTTGACTATATAAGATAATAAACCCCTATGGATGAAGAAGGACGTGAACTCTCTGTGTAGAATAGCCTCCTTGAGTGAAAAATCCAGATTTAGAGTCTTGAGAAAGGTGGAGATTCAAGGATCATCAATCACAATTAGTAGAAGAGCTTACCAACATCGAAATTTCCAGATTTTGGCAAAGAAGGGAAGGAGTTTTCTTTACTTAATTTTTTGTCTTTTTTATCTCTTATAGTAATTATATGATGGAATATCCAATTGTTGGCGATGTTATAGACACACTATGAGTGGCTGATTTATTTGTAGGGATTACATTTGAACTATCTTGTTAAACTCCTATTTTATTGATTTGAATGATAGATGTCTTTGATGAATGTTGATTATATACATATACCTTGCAATAAATTGGGAGATAGAGTAGGATAATTTATATAGGATTGTACAATGAGAATTGGCAACCTATAGACTTATATTTATTAAGTTAATTGATTAGTTAAAGGAGAGATCTTGGCTAATTTAATTGATAACCCATAGGATAACTTAATTTGGCAGATTGACAGATTGCTTATTCAACTTCATTTAATTTGATTAGGGACAATTAATTACACCTTGAGAGAAGGTAGTTAATGCATTTGAACATCTTAGGTAAGACACAATTCGATTAATAAAATAGGAGGGAGACAAGATAGGGAAAAAGTGATCTCTAGTTGTTAAAACCTTGAATTCCAATTTTTTACATTTTAGTGTTATCAATTGTTCATTGTTAGTCATTTAATTTTAATTTAATCTCCTAGGTTATTTCCATTGAATAATTTCATTTCTTAAACAAATATTAATCTGAATTAAGTGGCGCCTAAACATCAATCCTTGTGGGATCGATATCTGCTTTTTAACTACAAATTACGACCTGTATACTTGCAATTTTTGAGCATATAACTAGTAGACTGTTTTGCACATCAAAATGTTTTTAGCGCCATTACCGGGGATTTTTTGTTTAGCATGTTGTTTAGTTTAGATTACTTTGATTTAAGAGTTTTTGATACTTTTCCTTGTGTATTTTCAGGTGCATGAATGATCAACAGTTTTACGTATGCTAAGTTTTAATATTTATAACCTCGATATTTCTGTAAAAGTATGGGTCATTCGTGTAGTACCTATGATATCATTCCCATGAGGAGGGTTAATATAGTCCTAAAATCTAAGGTCTAAGAATATTAAATAAATATTAACAGACAATGAATTTTAACACGAGGACTAACTAAATCAAATAACCAGATCAACTAATAAAACAATAATTGACAATTAACACTTAAATAGAAACAATCACGAATATGATTAACAATTTTAAATAAAAATTAATGGAAACTGATCGATTTGTTGAGCAATGATCGCACACCCTCAGATTCAACTTAATGAGTTCACTAAAAGAGAGAAAGGAAAAATTATCTATCCTTAATGTCAACCTAATCGATTACGATTTATCGAATTAATGGTTCTAGATGATCCTAGGGTTAATTACTCTCTCTCAAGTTATAATTGAACCCTAAAGCATAAGCCCTAATCAGATTATAAGAAGTTGTAATCTCTCAATTAACAACCTATCCAAAACCTAATCAGTTCTTAAGTTCTCTAATGAACAATTAGAAACCTAAATGTAATCTCTCTACCTAAGATTTGCCAACTTGATTTAATTTCAAATCTATTAATTTACCTAACTCTCGTTAGCCCAAATTAATCGTTTTCTCTCGATTCACCCTCTCACTTTATTATCGAGATATGAAGTGAAGAATCAAATCATAATTAATTCAATAAACACATAAAATAATCAGATTTCATTAAATCAACAATAATAATCCAAAAGTGAATATAGAACATCAACCACAATGCAATTCTATTATCAAACTATATATCCCAATTTTATAATCAAATAAAACTAAAAAACATAGGAGACATAACTCGATTGGATGATGGGAGGCCGCTACTATAGAAAGCTTTTTATTACGGGAAGCACGTCGTGTCTGTGTCGTCTTCCTCTTGTTTCTTCCTTCATCTCTTTCTCGATCTCTCAAGGTTCTCTCTTTTAGGCTTTCGTTTTTGATGGCTGATGAAAACTCTTCAAAGGATGCATCTTCTGTTCTTTAATGTTCTATTTATATCTTGGAAGCCCTAGGGTTGATTTAGGGTCGAAACGATATGAAAAGTCCAGTGAAACTTGAAATTTTTAGTTGTTTTCATGTCTGCCCGACATAGGCCACTATTGTGGCCAGTGCCTAACCCTTTCTGTCACAATCGTGTCCTAAAGTGCACGATCGTGGCCTGATTTAGAGCACTCTGTCACGATCGTAACCAAAATGACACGATCGTGGCTTGGGTCTTGTTGGCTCGCCTCTTATTTTAGCCCAAAACTCTTCGAAACTTCTCTGTTCTTTGTTGTTTATCCTGAAACACTAATAAACACATCAAGGTACCTTAAAAACATAACATTTAAGCTCAAAGGCTTATACTAGCCCATAAAATTACTTAAACACATAAAGTAACACAATTAAAACCTAAACACACACTAAACACTCAAATTGACACTTAATACATAACAAATTAAACCCTAAAACATAATGCAAATCATAACTATCAACATCCCCGCACTTAAATGTTTGCTTGTCCTTAAGTAAACAAAACAACAAACACATAACACACATACAACACACAATGCAATAATGAGGCAATGAATTCAACTTCATGAAATAAATTTAATCTTAAACATGGTCATACAATTTATATCTAATCATTAACATGTAGAATCTATATCTAGGGACTTTGAACTAAATATACAAATTAATCGAGATCTAAGTGTTAATTTATTTACCCTTTTCAATTGCACACACACATTAATAATTCTTTGGTCCTTTAGACTCTATAACTATTCCTAAGTATGTTTTCATGAAAAGTCAAGCTTATTACAAGTCCGGTAGATTTATTAAGGAAACACAATTTTTAAAACTGTTTTCTTCAATATAGACTTAGTCTTTCTAAGCGGAGGCAAACATTGGTAATGAATGTCGATCTGATTACTCAACTAAATCATATTTTTATTAAACAGCTTGGTTGAAATGTTATTATAGTTTTTTGATGTGAAGGCACACATTTGTGATACGTGTCGATCTGATTACTTAGCTATATCACGTTTTTAACTGGCTACTAGGTTTATTCATAACCCGAAGGCCAGCAAAATAGTGATTTATTTTTAAAAATACTTTTTTCATTTATTACCTGCCTTGTTGTTTAAAATGCTCATTTCTATGAAAAATACTAGTTAAGATACTTAAGTTGAAAGGCCTCAAATTATGAATGAATGCGATAACCTATAGGGTGCTAAATTTACACTAAATCCTAATTAAGCTGTATATTTATCCAAAGACTCCTAATTCACTAATTTTGTGAGCTAATGATTATTTACAACCTAATAGACTATGTTTAAAATTAAATAAATTTCACTCCATTTAAGCCATTGACACATTCATACAGTTCACAAAATGCAACCTAATAACTATCATACAATCTGCAAAATCACATTCAAAAGCAAAACATATAACCCCTCCCCACACTTGAACATCAAATTGTCCTCAATGTGAGATGGGAACACATAAGCACATAAAAGAAAGGAAAAGATAGAATTTAAAGTAAGAGAAAAAATAAAATAGAAATACGCATAAAAATTAGAACTGAAGGCTAATTGAAAAAGCTAAAATAAATGGGTTAGACATAAATCCTACAGAGATGGAGGTGGTGATGGTGTTAGAGGCGGCAGTTGAATGCCCTGAGCTTTGAAATATCTGTGGATCTGACGGATATCCTGGCTCTATCGTCTTTATGTCTTAGCCATCTCCTTCATCATTCTGGTGTTCTCTGCAAGTGTCTTATTGGTTTCGGAGATCACATCTAGAACTTCCTTCTAGCCTTGCTCTTCTTCCTCTTACTCAGATTCTTCACTGGACTCTTCTGCTTGCCCAGGCGATGCTGAGCTTGAACTTGCTTGACTTGCCCTAATTTTGACATGTGTCTTTTCACTGATTTTCCTAAGTTCTATGTTATGGGAATGAAGGATCTCAGCTCTCCATAAGCGGTGATGGTTTAGGAATTCAGGTAAGTGGACAGTTAGCCGACTACGGTCCATGCCAAAATATTCCGCAATAGTAGACACTATGTACCCCATTCCTAGATTGTTGCTCCTCTTTCGTGGAGTAGCAATAATGGCATTCAGAACATGTGTGGATGTGCAGATGGAATACTGTGGTCCATGCACCACAATATAAAAAGTTCCTTTGTGGAGCACTCGTTTGTTTCAGTTTTGTCAAAAACTAACTGAAACATGAATTTATGCAGCAACAAGTGTTTGTGGGACCTTATGATATTGTTATGAGCATTCTTGGCATGAAATTGCTCAATTCCAGTAAGCTCATTCTAGTATTGAGAAGGATGAAAATCTTTATGATGATCGATGATGGAGGATTCGGGGAATCCACGCATCTTGCACATGATTTCTACATTTAATTTATATGCTCGTCCTCCTAACCTAAACCACAATTCTTTGGAATTCCTAGGGTCATAAGTCAGGGAAGTGAAGAATTCCAATATGAGCTCCTGATAGACAGGAAATTGGAATCTTATGAATTGGTCCCATTGGATTCGTTCAACTAGGTTTTCTACCCTCTGATACAACTCTAGCCTATCGAGTATGTCAAAATCAAAGTATTTTGGAACTATAATTTTTATAACATTAAGGGATCGGAAATGAGTACCTTCCTCCTCTGTATAGATCAGGAAGGGCACGCCAAAGTCTGCTGCTTGGTTTCTTCTCTCACGTCCTGCAACTTGCTATCATCCATATGGCTCTTGTTGGGCTGATTATTTAATATGCGGCATAATTGGGTAGAATTTGGAAGAAAATTGAAAGGTTGAAATTTTTAGAGAGATGTGAGGGCTTTTGTGAGCTTCTAGTCTAGAGAGATAAAGTAAAAATGGAAGTAAATGTAAAAGTGAAGTTAGAATTGAATATATAGGTGGTTAAAAGGGTAAAATGGTAAATTTTCTTTTAAAAATTGCATCCTGGCTCTTATTGCCCAGTTGCAGGCCATGATTGTAGCCTAGATTCTTTTGTTCTTTCCCCAATCTTTCCACATTCACACTTTAATTCTTTTGTGGCCCCCTTTCACCTCTCCTTTGCTTGCTTGATACATTATCCACTTTATTCCGAAATACTATTCTTTCTTGATTTTATTCTAAACAAAAATAATCCTAACTATGGAATTCAAATGTTCTAACAAAATTAAACAAGAAACTAATTTTTTTCCATAGATTTCCTCCTATGCAGCGCTTCTTTCATATCAGTAGCTCGACTCTCCTTTAAGCTCAAGGTGATCGGAATGAATGGTGCAATAATAATGTCGTCATTAATCTCAAAGTTTGCACTTTAGCTACCATGCTACAGTTCCCACCTTCTTTGCAATTCTCTTTTCCTCGCTTTCTTCTTTGCGAGTTCTTCTTCTTGGATGCGTTCCCAAGATCCTCGATATCCTCCCATTCACCTTGAGGTTCAGATTATTTGCTATTCTGTAGAGGTAAAGGAGATCTGTAATCTTTCCGTGACACTTGAAAGGTTATTTGCTCTTTTCCTATCCTCAGAGTTAATTCGCCCCCATCAAAGTCAATGATTGAATCATCCAAGAACTATTGGGGTATCCACATCTTCTCCAATGTCCTATATGTTGAAGTCTATGGGAAAGGTATATTTATCAACTTTTACTTGCACATCCTTTATAATCCCCATTAGTTTGTACATCATTCTATTGGCCGTCTTTACCAAAAACTTAGTAGGCACTAACTCTCTTAACCCCAACTTCAAACTAAAGGTTTAGGGCATCATGTTTATACTCACTTCTAGATCTACGAATGCCTTGTCTACGATGATTCTATTGAAACTCTTCAAAACTTCTTCGTTCTTCACTGTTTACCCTGAAATACTAACAAACACATCAATGTACCTAAAAAACATAACATTTAAGCTCAAAGACTTATACTAACCCATAAAAACACTTAAACATATAAAGTAACACAATTAAAACCTAAACACACACTAAACACTCAAATTAACACTTAATACATAACAAATTAAACCCTAAATCATAATGCAAATCACAACTATCAATTGTTAATGATAGGAATGTGACCATTATAACAAAAGTTTAGATTGTTGATGATAGGCTAACTACTGCTAAGAAGAGAGGAGGAAACACCAATATTATGAGATTTCATCTTATTTTCTGTAATACCAATACTCATAAAATTAGAGGATCTTATAATATCTATAACAACTTGTTGCTTTGTAGAGTTATTCAAATCCCTTATGTTCTAAAACATTTTTGACACATCTTTAGAAATTAACCACCAGCAGTAATTGAACTCTAGTTTAATACTAGAATCATATATGTACTTATCCCCTGGATTTCTTTATTTACTTAGAATTATCCAATGTGTATAAATACCCTTACTATATATATAAATGAACTTATAGAAATATAGAGACTTTTTTATCATTCTTTCTCTACCTTCTTTTTCTTCATATCAAAGTCTCCTTTGTAAAAAGGAGTCAAGAATTCTAGGTTCCTCTCAATTTTCCTGCTGTAACCTTCTATCAAAG
The DNA here is from genome assembly GCA_027568935.1 of Erythroxylum urbanii. Lineage (NCBI taxonomy): Eukaryota > Viridiplantae > Streptophyta > Magnoliopsida > Malpighiales > Erythroxylaceae > Erythroxylum > Erythroxylum urbanii. The sequence continues at coordinate 116,609 of JAOQML010000027.1, forward strand.
CATTATGGGTTCCTTAAACTACTGCAACAATAATTTTCCATATACCAAATTTTCCTCAAGCCGATCACAATGGTGAAAAGAAAAACTCTAGAAGATACCTCATGCACCTTCATGTGCATTAGAAGCCACATCATCCCGAATCCTAGCTAAAATATGTCTAGAGGGAAAAAAAGTTTAAATGATGTCATTTACGATCTAGAAAAATGATAAGAAAACAAAAATAGAAACCCTTAACTTCTTCTCTTTAGCCACGTCATCAAGACATGTCAACATATGATTAGTGCCACATTAACATTCAGATAGTGCCATATTAGCACAAAATTAGTAACACGTCAGCATCATGTTAGCGCCACATCAACATACAGTTAACCATCATTTGTTATAGGTTTATGTTTTATTAGTGTCACTTATTAGTAGCCTATTGGTCCATGTTATCAACAATTTAACATCTTATCTAGTTTGGTTCAGGCTACTAACCTGGTTTGATTCAATTCAAAATTATTGACCATCTTTTAATCATATGGTTTGACCTTTTTTATACAATTCCTTTGCAACCTAGAGTGGTTCCTAAAGTTTTTTTACACTCTAAATCCATTTTAAGGCTAAAATCATCAAATTCCAACTCTATAGAGAGGTTTTCTCACTTTTTAATACTTTTCTTCACTATTTATACCCCCTAAACTTCCTTAAAACAGTCCCAACCCTATTAATATCACTTTTAATGGCTTAAACTTTGACATATGGGATAAGAAAATGTGCAGTTTTATTAAAGGAGGTTCCTTTAGCATATCGTTAATAAAGAAATACCTAAAAGAAAGATGAAGAAAAAGATGTGTTCATAAAACGTCTAGTATCTTAGGATGTAGTAAATCATTAAATCTTGACATAGTTTTAAAACATATATACTAAAGCAATGAAGCTTAATTTTTAATGTTTTGACACTACCTAAGAGGTATGGAACTTAAAGAATCATTATTATGTATCGAATGATGTCAATCAATTTCAACTATATAAAAGACTTCACCAAATGTAACAATAACCAAGACAAATAATCCATAATTATATGCTTGAATTATAAGAACTTTAGGATCAAATAGCTCTTGGAAGCCATGGTTGGCCTAGTACTAATGTTGTTACTATCTATACAAATCTTTATGATTGCCACTATATTTGACATTTGCTAATGACTATCCAAGATGAGTTTGAACCCATTCGTAGCTCTCTTCTCTGTCGAGGATCTTTACTAAACATTCACATTGTAATCAAAGAGCTCATTACATAAGCCAAATCAGTATACTTAATATTAAAAAGTCTTTTTCCATCAACTAAATTTTGTTCTTATATATCATACCTTATTCCTCAAACTTCTTATAACTTAGGTAAAAAAGTTTATAAGGAATCTTACAACTACTGCAAAAAGTTTAGACGTCACATCTCTGAACGTAGGAAATAATTCAAATAAAACTCTAGACAAGGTAACTTCTAAGTCTTTTCAACCTGCTTCAACTACTACTAATGCCATAGAGGGTCTAATAGAAAGCACCTTTCTTAAATTCTCCTCAAAAGATCTTTACATTTTTCTTTAGCAACTTCAACTAGACTCTAGTACGATATCCTTAAGTACCTCATCCTCTTGGTATCTTAATTCCACTTATTGTAAGTATATGACCTCTAATTCTTTCATTCTTGAATCTTCATCAATACTATATGTTCTAAATATTATTCATTTTTTTATAACTTTACTATGCGTGTCCAAGGTATAAGTAATGTTAAAACATCTAAATTACTCTTACTTGAAACTTTTCGAGTTCCTAAACTCTCAATGAATGTTATTTACGATGGCTAATGTTGACTTATATTTGTCGAATTGTAATTACGCTATGCAAGATCTATAAAAGTGTGAGATCCTTAGGATAAGTTGTAAAGTTAGATAGTTGTTTGAGCTTACTTCTCTGAGTCTCTTATCTATAGGTACTGTCATTTCATATATTTGGCATTCTCAACTCAAACAAAAAAATAAAACTCAAACAAATCCTTGAACAAGATAACTCTTCCAAGTCTTTTCAACCGGCTTCTACTATTATTGTTGCCATAGAGGGTATAAAGAAAACACCTATCCTAAATTATCCTCAAAAGATTTTCATGCTTTTCTTTAGTAGCTTCAATCAAACTCTAGTAAAATATCCTCTCCTACCCTATTTGTCACATCAGGTAGTTCAACCTCTTGGTATCTAGATTCTACTTACTGCAATCATATGACCTATAATTCTTTCATTCATGAATCTTCAACAGCACTATCTATTCTCTATATTATTTATATAACTGATACTTCTACTATGTATGTTTAGAGTATAGGCATTGTTCACACATCAAAATTACTCTTACCTGAAACTTTTCTTTATTCCTAAACTCTCATTAGATCTTATTTATGCTGGACAATATTGAATTTATTTATGTTGGATGATATTTAATTATCTTTTTTAAATAATATTTGTACTATATAGGATCCATAAATAGGTGAGATCTATGGGATAGGGGTAAAGTTAGATAGTTGTTTAAGCTTACTTCTCTGAGTTTCCTATCCAAATATGTTGTAGGTGTTATTATTTCACCTATTTGGCATTATTGTCTGGGTCATCTTTCTATTTTTAGATTAGGATATTTGATCTTTATTGATTTCGTAGGCTCTGTTAAAACTAAAAACTTTGATAATGTCTTTTGTCATCTTTTTAAAGTTCATGTTTTACCCTTTTTATTACTGATTATGTTTCTTTGAAACCTTTTAATTTGATCCACTCTCAAATTTGAGGCCTTATTTCTTATGAAATTATGGGTTGCTTGAGATATTACGTGATCTATGTTGATAATTTTTCTTGTCATACATGGATTTATCTAATGCGTTATAGATCTAAACTATTTTCTATTTACATTCACTATGATAATATGATTCAAACTTAATTATTTTATAAGATTAAAATATTTTGGATTGATCATAGCATGAAAAATAAAGATACAAACTTTACCCTCTTCCTCGCATAATAAAGGACTATTATTCAAAGATCCCATCCAAATACCTCGTAACAAAATGGTCAAGTAGAGTGTAAAATATGCATATTATTGATAATATTTAAGCTCTTCTCATATCCTTTTCCTTTCCCAAAACCTTTTAAGGAGAAGCAACTCTTATTATTGAGTACACTATCAACCGTATTCCTTTATTATAAGTAACATCTCTTCTTATGAGCGCTTATTCAATTATGCTCCTGATTATTAGTCTCTTAAAGTTTTTGATTGTGCTTGCTTTGCCTTTTACAACCTTATGAGTACAACAAACTAGAACCAAAAGCACGTTTATGTTCTTTTATTAGGTATGATGTAAAACACAAATGGTATAGAAATTGGGATCCCCTATCTTAAAAACTTCATATTTCTTGACACGTAACCTTTTGGGAATATAAAATATTTCCCACATTTTCAAAATTTTGGTTCAGAGCTCTTTGTTTTCTAACATTTCTCTTACATGTCTACCATAGAGCTCTAGCAGTTTAACAAGACTAACATATGATCATATTGCATCTTCCTTAATTGTGGATCCTCCACCTTCACTAAGCAACCCTTCCCTATTTACTGCTGAGTCTCGATAACTTCTCCGTTATTCTACTCGATTAGGTCACCCCTCTTCATTTTAAAGATTTTGATGTTTATTCCAATATTGTCTCTAAATATGAACTTTTCACCTATCATAAGTAGGGATCTGACCCTTTATGATGAAAAGCAATAGTTGAAGAACTATAGGCTTATTTTAAGTCCAATACTTGGGACTTGGTTGGTTTACCTCTAGATAAGTCTATTATTGGCTGCAAATGAGTTTATAAAATCAAAACTTAAGTTGATGGATCCTTTGAAAGATATAAAGCTAGATCAAATGCTAAATGGTTTACTCATGAATATGAGATTGATTATGAGTAGACATTTGCTCTTATAGCTTGTTTGACTTTAGTATATGGTCTGATCATAATTACTGCTAATAAGCATTGTGAACTATTCTAGATGGTTGTCAAGAATGCCTTTCTAAATGATGATCTCATTACAAAAGTGTATATAAAAACTCCACATAATAAAGTTTGTTGCCTTCGTAAAGCCTTGTATGGACTTAAGTAAGCTTTTTGAGCCTGGTTTATCAAATTTAACTCTACCATTAATTGCCTTGGCTTTAGATCCATCTCTTATGATTATGCATTGTTCCTCCACAAAATAGGTTAAGGATGCAATCTTCTTCTTTACTTTGATGATATGATAATAACTATCAATGACACTCAAGAGATATCTACTATCAAATCCTTTCTCTATCAATAATTTGAAATGAAAGACTTAAGCAATCTAAGTTGTTTTTTAGCTCTTGGTGTATTATATGATGACTCTGGTTAATATTTAGAACAAGCAAAGTATGCCACTAATTTTATCTCTCATGTTGGGCCTACTAACATTAGGATTGCTATCAATAAAGTTAGAAAAAGGCCTAGCCAAGCCTGACCTGGACCAAGTTGATCAGGCTTTGGGCTATAATCATTTGTTTTAAAACTTTTGACTTTAAACAAAGCTCAGACTTGGGCTAACCATCCCAACCCGAAGTTTAAAGTCTTAAATTTTACATAAAAAAATGTCATTTTGACTCAAGCGATGTCACTTTTAATTTCTAAAATATAAATTTAATGAGACCTAATCAAAATTAGACTTGGACTCTTGACTCATTTCCATCTTTAATTGTTAGTACTCCATTTGACTCTAGTGATCATATTTCTACTACTAGAAATCTTTTTAGTTTTAGTATATTTTATATGTTTCACTGTCACTTATCCAAACATTGCCCATGTTGTTCACATTGTAAGTTAATTTATTTCTACACTTTATACTACTCACTTCTTTGTTGTTCACCGAATACTGTAGTTCATTAGAATACTGTAGTCCATTGGCTTTATTTTAATCATTTGTTTTCACTGGACTTATACACATACTTTGATGCTGACTAGTTAAAGACCCAACTGATCACTAATATGTTATTTGTTATTACCTCTTTCATGAAATATCTCTTATTTTATGGTGCATCAAGAAGCACAGAAGCGTCTATTGCTCTAGCATTAAAGCAAAATATCGAGCTCTTGCTAACAAGACCTCTGAACTCCTCTAATTATAATAGTTTCTCCAAGATATGAGTGTCCCTTCCTCTTTTATAATTCCTTTCTTTTGCAATAATCTTAGCGCCATGAAAAGGAATCCAAATGATGCCTTTTATTAAGTGATTAAACATATTGAGATTGATTGTCATCTTGTGCGTTACCATATGCTTCATATACTATACAACTTTTACCTATCTCATCACAATTGAAAATTGTAGATCTGTTCACTAAATCAAATTCACCTCGGCTATTTTAAGATTTTATCTCAAAATTCAATTTATCTTCTTCATTACCACCTTTATTTTAAGGGCGTATTAATACATCATTAGAAGTCAACCACTAGCACTAATTTAGCTGACTTTAGCCTTAAAATCATGTATATAATTATCACTTTTTTCTGTCTTTACTTAGAACCACCGAACATCTATAAATACTCTTATTGTATAACTGAATGAACATACAGAAATATGGAGACTTTTTTGTCATTATTTTTCTACCAGTTACCTTTTTTTTCATTAAGCTAGCGTTAGAACTTTCGTTGTTCTTTTTTTTATAAAGTAGAAAAAGGATCTTCTAATTTAAGAGATATCACTTAAGAAGGATTTCTAGTTGCTTCTAAAAGAGTAAGGTCCAAGTCAATATATGCTTTAATTTTATTTGGAGAAGGAGGCACACTCCAATGATATAGCACTCGAATCAGAATCATTATCAACAATTAGAACCATACTCCGATTAGCTATTACAAAAAGTTCCTCTGAAGAAATGAATATTACATAAAAATATTGTAGAAACGAATCCAGATAGGTATCTCTTTGAATTACAATCTGTTTAAAACAAGATATGTTCTCCATTTTCTCAAGAATAGGGGTTTACTTTTAATGCTCCACAAACCAGATTCTAAGACCTTAGTTTGTTAGATAATTTCATCATCTGGCCCATACATTTTGGTTTAATCATTTAAATATATTAAATCCCATTAGTTATTTGAATAAGAACTATTAGGTTTAACTAAAATAAATAATGTGATGTATTTACATTGATGGAATGCAAAAAATAAGGATAATGAAAAGTGGTGTCGTTTGAATTTTAAACTGAGAACTTCTTCTTATCTCTCTACCTATTAAGTTTTTTCATGTTTCTCTCCATCATACAATATACAAAAATTAACAAAACAAAGGCCAAGAGAGAGAAAACAAAATCTTAGAATATCTTAAAGATTATTAGAGATCAGCTGTTGAGAAAGTATCAAAAATACGATGGATCAAGGAGCGCTCATGTTATTATGAAAAATTATTAGATTCTATGTGTTTAAATTTACATGATAAAGTTTTCATGTAAGAAAGGTTACATATGGTATTAGAGACAAGGTGTCAAGAATCAATAATTTTGCATTTAAGATATATATGATATATATGATCAAGAAGATATTTTATAGTGATTTCCTTACCAATTATGACATGTTTTGGTTTTAAAAGGAAACAATCACGTCTTCTCTCTTTCTTATACACGGAACATTATAAATGTTTTTGTCTCCACCTAAATCACGCTATCAAGATGATGAAGGGAAGGAAAAACAATATTAAGTGCTTCAGTGCTAAGTTGACACGTGAATGGAATTAACAAAGCCATTAATAGCATTCATTAACTATGTTTTATTTTATCTTACATTTCTTCGTTAAGGATGGTTTGAAAAACGTTCCATTAATGGACATGAAAGGTTCTCTCTCCCATTGATTGTGTTTCTCTCGTGCATTCTCTCCTATGTCATCAACTTGTGTCACTTGTTCTTTTAATATATCTCTTTAATGCTACATTAATACCTTTATGTCTACTTTTATTAGTTGCAGTGATGAATTAACATCTTTAGATGAATTAATTGCTTTGATTTCTCTTAAGCCTTTTGTTTCATTAAATGTCATGGGTTTTAATTGTAAAATTTGTTGCATCATTTTTGCATCATATATTAATGATTGTTAATGTAATAAAGTATTAACAAGAATTAGTTTCAATATGTCTTCTATTATCAATTATTTACTTTGATATTTATATAATGAATAATTTGTTAGTCATCAAAGTGGCCAAATTAGAAATTTTTGTAAATATCAAATTAAAATAGATATATAGTTACCTATGATAATGTGATGCTTATGATTGCAATGACATAATG
>JAOQML010000027.1:145427-166245 GCA_027568935.1 Erythroxylum urbanii
AATTTGCAATTATTTTTCAGGACTCAGAAGAATACCCCGTTAGGCGACGGGAGTATATCTGTTGCATAAGAGAGAGAAAAGAAGAGGTCGGGATCAGTTCGCGTCTGCATTATTTCTAGTGATTTGGTTGTATTTTCTGTAAATCATTGTACTGATTGTATTCAATTATTACAATTAATTTTGAGAAATTTGTATTGGAATAACTGTACTGTGTTTTTGGAAATGGGCCCAAGTGGCTAATAAGAGTTCTCGTGAATTTCATTTTTCTGTTGTATGTGTTGTTTTCTGTTTAAATAAACAAAATGTTTTGAAAAGAGAAAGTAGTCATGCATAAGTGATAAGTGCAAAGCGTTTAAAAGAGTTTATAAAAAAAAAATTTATACCGACTTTTGTTAAGTGTTAAGTGATGTGACACGCCACCCTCGCGGGGCACGAACTCGGATATCACTGTCGATATCGGGTTCGGGTTCGGCGAGAGTGGGGTGTTACAAAAACAAAGCCAGATCGAAGTGTAAATTTCATGTTGATAAGTCAAATTATTTATCTATGATTTTGGGATGAATTGGAACTAATTTGATTTATCTCTATGTTAATTTTGGTTTTTTAATTAGAATTATTTGTAATTCTAATTAAGTTTAACTGAAATTAGAATTTAATTTCAATTAAATTACTAAAATGTCCAAAACCTATCATAAATAGGCTTAAGCTCTAATGGAGCTAATACTTCTTGATTAAACTTCTCTGTAAGAGTTATAGAGTTTTCTCAACTCATTCTGTAGATACCGTTAGAGGTCGAACATTTTCGAGACTATGGTGGTTGAGACGGATTGTTTGGAAATAGTTTGAGGGATACAACAAGATAAGGATCAAGTTTCATAATAAGGTAAGAGTTAAAATTCCGCTTTATTATGATATTTGTTTTAATCATTTTATAGAATTAAAGTGATATTAGTTTTCAAGAAATCAAAAATATGAAAAAAATTTATGATTATTCCACTATTGTAGGGATCTAATTCTGTTCTGATTTCCTAACACTTATTATAAATAGGCTTAAGCTCTAATGGAGCTAACACTTCTTGATTAAACCTCTTTGTAAGAGTTATAGAGTTTTATTAACTCATTCTGTGGATACTGTAGTGCCTCGTTACTATAAGGTACATACTGGAACACCCTAAAGACATTCCAGTACATAACCTATGATAATGGTGCGCTACGTTCAATCACAACATTCACTTAACATGGCACCATCAAGAAAGTCACATTATTTAAAACCAAGATTTTCCCCTTTTCATTTCACAAATCCGAATGTAATACATTGTAGCTTTCGAATAACCATACATATACATCATTATAACCTATTACAAAATAAGCTACATGAAAGAGGAAATAGACAAAAAGATCTATCTAATCTTCCAATCTCAACTGACCGACTTATGACCCATTTTCTTCACAAAAGTACAAGAATTACACTTCTTGTACGGTCTCTTAGTAGCAAAAGTCCTCCCTCAGTCCTGAAATATTAAAGTACAATTTTGGGTGAGTTTTGCAAACTCAGATGAGGTAACCATCATCGATGGTTCAGTCAATTCATGCAACACATCAAACATGTAGACATATAGTTCACATCTTTGCATTTTTGCATAAAGCATCACATATCACTTTCGGGACAATTATACCTAACATTTCATTCATACAAAAGTACAAATATCAATTGTACATGCAATGCATATGATTTAGTTTCATTTGTTACTTTATTGTGACTAAGTGCCTTTTTACTAACTCATATCCCTTTGTGGATACCGAGCTGTATCAATTAATGTCCCATATCCCTTAGTGGATACCGGGTACATACACAACTAAGGCAAAGGCTCTTATCACGTTTTGAGCTTTAAGCTCTTTTACTGGCGACTCCAATCACAACTGCCATTATCTTTCATGCATTCACGTAATGAAATGCATCATACACATTCAATGATTACACTCACTCATTCACACTCACACTCTTTCTTATTCACATTTGTCATCAGACTTTTAATTCGGCATTTAACATTGAAGTTGAGAACAAATAGTCAGTCATATTCACATTTAAGTAGCACTTCCAATACAGTCCCGAATACATAACTCCTCGGATGATCAATTGTCCGGAATCAACACAATCAATTTCACATTCATAAGATAATTCAAACATAATCTAGCACAAACAATTAACTGAATGAGACCGTCTAGGTTACTCATAGGTCGTTCTCGAAGTTAATGCCTAGAAGTTCCGGTAACGTCTAGGTGTTGACATTTTAGTTGCTCCTCTATATCATACAATATACACAAATCACAATTTGGCACAATTATAAGTGTTTATTAATGCACATGTATGTATATGAAATATACACAATGCATATTCATGACCATCCCGGGTATCACTCTATTATTCTTGTCATGTAAACATTCATATATCCAAACTCACATAAGTATCATTTATACTTATGGTTTATACCTCAATAAAACCATAAAAATTAAAATTCATAATTCCTTGATCAATTCAGATTTTTCCTATAACAACTTTTTCAGTCAACATTCCATGTTCTTTTTAACCAAGACAATGAAGTAATTTGAGGATACATCCTTCTAAACAATTGTTCTCCTATCTCGTAAGTTTCTAATGACACCAAGATAATTCAATTTGGTTCAGTATTCTATGAGTTATGCTCAAAATACTACAGGCTGAGCACAATTGAAACTTTGGCTTGTACATGATCATGCTGTCAAATTATATAACTCATATCTCTCAATTCTCACATTAAAAAATTATGAAATTTATATCATTTGGAAGATAAGAGAATAAACTACAACTTTTATGAAGAAAACTTTATCTAATTTGGCATCTATTAATAAATTTTATTCAATATCAACAAGACATGATGATGGCATGTCAAACCAGCAAAAATAAATTCCTATTCTAGAATACTTAAGCGAGTAAAGTAGTGAATAGGGTCGAATCACAAAGACCAATGTATCAATTGTTTATTTGTGTGGAATTAATAAAAAATAAATAAAATAAATAAAAGAATTGATTTGGGGATCATTAATTTTAGAACACGAAATCACGCAGAAAGAAATTAAAAATAAAGATTGAAAATAATATAAAGAAAAGCCTAACCAAGGTACTCCTCCGTTCGATACTGTAATTCGATCATAGACTCAAAAATATAAATTCTGTTCATTCTTATGGACAAAATTATAGCAGACAGTGAATAACACATATCAACCAATCCATTCGTAATTATTTGATAACCCCGAGTAAAGCTCTGCAGATTATTACCCGAACCAATTAGACTATTCCCGAGTAAAGCTCCGCAGAACATAATCTATGGTAGCAGTAGGCTCTAATGGGCCTTTTTCTCATGAATTACATATATTAAATGTAAGGTACCTTGTCTAGATTAAAAGGTTAGCCACGCATAGCAATATTAAAAGATAATGTTGTTGGAAAAGTCTCGTTGTCTTCTTTTCATCCACAAAAACTACTGCTCTATTTCTCTACTCTAAAGCTGATTGTAAAAACCATGAAAAATCCTACTTTCCAAAAGTTGCTACCGTCGTCACATCTCTAGAGTTGATTATCCAAAAATTCCACTTTCCTTAAGTTTCTGCCGTCGTTCTCTTATGTCAGCTGAAGTAAAAATCATCCTTTCTAAAGTGCTCCTGCCATCGTTTTCTAAAGTCCCCCTTAATGGTCTAGGTTTTTCCCTTTCTAATAAACAAATTGAGCCCCAATAATGGTATAGGTTTTTCTCTTTTGAATAAACGAAGTAGGCCCTAATAAAACATGAAAATAAAGCTCCAATGGGCTACAAAATAACTTAACTTCGTCCAAAATAAAGAGTTGTGTCATTTGGGCCCAAATCCCAAGGTGATTAATTCAAAATTTGCAAGTAGCAATTTGTCAACGTCGCGTCACCTTCAAGATGGTCATGTTGAAATCTTGTCTAGTTCTAGATTAGCCAAATTCATTCCAAATTGCATCACTTTGGTATTTCATCACCTAGAACATACAAAGACACAAATTACCATAGAAACACAAGCAAAACATCACATAAGTCTGTCAAAAGAACATAAAACACACACAATTAACATGCACAAAATACAAGTTATCACATGATTTCTGTCTCGGGTAATACTGCAACCTCTGTCAAAACTCAATTTCAAGCCATATTTTGAAATTCTTAGAGGCAGAAAAAAATTTGATTTCTTCAGAAACATTGTAGCCCTATGTCTCTAGTTTACTCCAAATTAAAACTCATCCCATTCAGATAACTACAGAACAAGTTATGGCTAAAACACAAAAGCATAATTAGTGGACATGTTACAGCTACATTTTCCAGCATTCATCTTCCAATTTACTACACCCAGTTCTCGACTTCATGTCAATTTTTAAGACTCTTAACGACAGAATTAAAATTTGGTGTCTTCATGAAAAATATAGCAATATATCTCTAGTTTAATCCAGTTTAAGAATCGTCTTATTTGGATAACTACAGAACAAGTTATGGCTAAAAGACAGAAGCTTAATAAGTGGAAATGTTATAACTACCATTTTCCAACACCCTTTTCATCACCATTTAGTCTCTTAATCCTTCCTTAAAACAACTCATAAATACCATTAATACATTAAAACAGAACATACATCCATTTATTGCAACATCAATGTTACACATATATCAACTCCTCTATCATGATCACTAAACACTAAACTATCATCATAAATGCTTCATTTAGCAACCATGAAGATTAACAAGCTACTTACTTGATTTATCTTCAAATCCTTTGAAAACACACCAACCTTAGCTTTCTCATGTCTCTCACGACCATCATCATTCTAGGGTGGATTTGGTTGGGTTTTTTGTAAGAAATGAAGAAGAGAGCAAGATGTTGATAGTTGGGTGAGTGAAATCGTGGAAGCGAAGAAGAGAAGAAGAAAAGAGATGGAGAAGTAGAGAGTCACGAAAATAAGAAGAGAAAGCAAGGAACAAAACAAATAAATGGTCTTTCAAGGTTAAAGAATCGTGGGATAAGGACATGGATTGGCAAGTGACATATGTCACTTGCCACTTGTCCTATTCTTATAGGTTCAAAATTGATTTTCTCATTTAACTAATCCAATTAACTCCAATTTCTACTCCAATTGTCTCCAAATTTCAATGACATATGTCATTAATCCTAAATGTCATTTATAAAAATTTTCACTACCATTTGACTCTTAATTCTACTGTTATTTATCAATTGTCCTGCCACTTGGCATTTTTCCTAGTCCAAAAATTTCCCAAATTTTCAGAAATTTTCCTAAAATTCACCAAAACTTCTAAATCACTAAATACACTCTTCAAATCATTTTTTAATATATAAAAACCACAATTCTCAATAAAAATCACCTTTCACATATATAAATCAATTATATCAAGAAATTGTCAATGAATACATGTGCAAAAAATTCAATATTCACGTGTAGGTGCATATCATATAATGCATGAGCATGAAATGTATTTTCTGATTTCTTAATAATCTCCCATATTTACTATTTTAGCCTTAACATAGGTAATGGGATGCTACAATTCTTCCGTCCTTAAAAGAAATTTTTTCCTCGAAATTCTTCCGAAGTATACTCACATGAAACACATTATGTAATTGAGACATTTTATTCGGTAAAGCTAACTTATAAGATAAAGGTCCTATCCTCTAAATAATTTCATAAGGACCAACGTACCTTAGACTTAACTTGCCCTTTTTACCGAATCTCAAAACTCCTTTCTAAGGTGACACTCTTAGAAATACTGGAATAAAAAAATGTATTCCATGTCGCTTCGATGTTAATCCACATAACTCTTCTGTCTATCTTGAGCCATTTTAATTCGGATCAATTTCACCTTTTCTATAGTATCTTGTATCAATTCTGGGCCTTCAACCATTCTCAAGCCCTCTTCATCCCAATACAGAGGCGATCGACACTTTCTGCCATACAACGCCTCATATGAGGTGCCATTCTGATACTACCATGGTAGTGATTATTATATGCAAATTCTATCAGTGCTATATACTAATCCCAAGCTCCCTGAAACTCCAATACACAATACTCTACTTAAATTAATTTGGTAAAATTTCCCAAAATTTTCAGAACATCAAATCATCATTCTATGCATCTCCAGGTCATTTCAAGTTTATTAAAATAATTTTGGAATCACCTAAAAATTATCAAGATAACCAAGACACCATTGAGATGCTAAAAATGACAAATTTGACATCAAACTTTTTTTCCAAAAATCTTAATTTGGGTAAAACCATTTTGGAGTGCTTTACTCATCAAAATAACACATTTTTATCACATATAAATATTTTTAATGTTCTGGAACTGAAACATACACACACAAAACTATCAAGCAAAATTGTTCCATCAATCCCAACAAAACCAACCAGATCTGTTTACTGTTTAAAAATTTAATTAAAAATTTTAATTAATTATGGAAAATCCAAGAGGACTAAAAATATTCTAATTATGTTTACATAAAATTTCCAGATTCAAATTCCATAAAACATGTTAAACCTCATCAGTTTAGCCAACCAACAACATATGTTCATCAAAAAATAATTTCCATCAATAGTCTTAATTATCTCTCACTCTGTCCATCTGTTTAAGGATGAAATGCAGTACTGAAGTTCAACTTTGTACCCATAGCAGACTGCAAGATCTTTTAGAATCTTAAAGTAAATCTAGGATCCTTGTCCGATATAATAGACACTAGAACCCCATGCAGTCTGACCACTTCATTTATATATTTCTGGTCTAATTGATCTAGTGAGTTATTCTCTCTCACTGGTAAAAAATGGGCCGACTTAGTCAATCGGTCTACTATGACCCATATAACATCGTTCTACCTCGGAGTTCTTGGCAATTCCATAATAAAGTCCATAGTAATTCGTTCCCATTTCCACTCTGGAATAGGCAACGAATGTAGCTTCCCAACTGAAGCCTGATGCTCAGCCTTAACTTGCTGGCATGTCATACACTTAGAAACATACTCTGCCATTTGCTTCTTCATTCCGGGCCACCAAAAATGTTGTTTCAGCATGTTATACGTCATAGTAGTACTAGGATGCATAACATAGGAGGCCATATGAGCTTCCTCAGGAATTTCCTTTCTCAAATCATCCACATTCGGCAAAAATAGCCTCTACTTTAACCACAGTGTCTCATCTCTCAACTTAAACTCAGAATTCGGATTCATCTTCACTTTCTCTATAAGCTTCACCATATCAGGATCTTTCCTCTGGACTTTTCTGATTCTATCATGTAACATTAGCCTTAACTTCAATGTAACAATTAATGCCTCATCTAGTTCCAGATTCAATTCCACATTTATAGCTCTTAAGTGAATTAAGCTCGGTAACCTCAATAACTAAATCTAAGCAACACTAGTGTTCGACTTCCTACTCAAAGCATCAACCACTACATTAGCTTTTCCCGGATGATACTCAATCGTACAGTCATAGTCTTTCAACAATTCTAGCCATCTCCTCTATCTTATATTCATCTACTTTTGACTCAGCAGATACCTCAAACTTTTATGATCTAAATATATCTAGAATGTCTCTCCATACAGATAGTGTCTCCATATCTTTAGAGCAAAGACCACTCCAGTAAGCTCTAAATCATATAC
Organism: Erythroxylum urbanii; assembly: GCA_027568935.1. Classification (NCBI taxonomy): domain Eukaryota; kingdom Viridiplantae; phylum Streptophyta; class Magnoliopsida; order Malpighiales; family Erythroxylaceae; genus Erythroxylum; species Erythroxylum urbanii. Next base: position 153,134 of record JAOQML010000027.1, read on the forward strand.
TGGATAGTTAATCTTGTGAGACCTTGGTTGTCTTGATGCATAAGCAATCACCTTGCCATATTGCATCAATACACATCACAATCCTTGATGCAAAGCATTACTATATACCACATATCCTCTGGTCCCCGATAGAATAGTCAACACTGGTGCCGTAGTTAACTGATGCTTCAGCTTTTCAAAGCTTTTCTGACATTCCTCATTCCATCTGAATACTACATTCTTCCTCATAAGTTTTGTCAGAGGGGCTGAGATCAAAGAAAACCCCTCGACAATCCTTTTGTAATATCTGGCCAATCCTAGGAAGCTTCAGATTTCATTGGATCCACTTATATACCTTGTCCAGTCACTATATGCCCCAAAAATACTACTTGATCTAGACAAAATTCACCCTTACTGAATTTGGCATACAACTGTTCCTCTATCATGATCTGTAAAATCACTCTCAGATGCTTTACATGTTCTTTTCTGCTCTTTGAATACACCAAAATATCATTGATAAACACTATCACAAAGAGGTCCAAGTAGGGCTGAAACTCCTTATTCATCAAGGTCATAAATGCTACCGGGGTATTAGTTAACCCAACCGGCATTACTAAAAACTTGAAGTGCCCATACCTGCTCCTGAATGCACTTTTAGGTACATCAGCCTTTGCTATCTTCAACTGATAATACTCCAATCTCAAATCCAGCTTATTGAATACCTGAGCGCCCTGCAACTGATTAAGCAAATCATCAATTCTAGGCAAGGGTACTTGTTCTTCACTGTCACCCAATTTAGTTGCCTATAATCGATGCATAACCTCAAAGTCCCATCTTTCTTCTTTACAAACAAAACTGGAGCTCCCCAAGGCAAAACACTGGGTCTAATGAAACCTTTTTCTAGCAACTCATGTAGCTGAGCCTTCAACTCCTTTAGTTCTATAGGTGCCATCCTATCTGGAGGAATAGATATAGAAGCAGCACCTGGAATTAAATCAATTGTGAACTCTGTTTCCTGATTTAGAGGTAAGCCAGGTAATTCAGTGGGAAACACATTTAGGAATTCCCTAATTATAGGAATGTCCTACACATTCTGCTCAGCTCTAATATCGATGACATGGGCCAGATAAGCCTCACATCCTCCTTGCATTAACCTCAATGCACTTGTAAATGATATCAACCTGGTTGGCACTGCTTAACTAATTCCTCTGAAAACCACTCTCGGCTGACCAGGAGATTCTAGTACTACCTCCTTGATATAGCAGTTTATGACAGCCCTATGAGTAGTGAGCCAATCCATGCCTAGGATAATATCTATCTCTCTCAGCTGTAATATAATCAAATCTGCCGCCAATTCTATTTGATTAATCCCAATCAAACACCTCTTGTAGACCTCCCCTATAACTGTAGTACTACCCATTGGTGTAATCACCTCTAATTCATATTGTAGTAACTTTCTATCATAATGCAGCCTAGATGCCAGATGCGATGTCATGAATGAATCCGTAGATCCTAGATCTAACAATGCAAATGCTTCATGATCATAAATAAGTAGCGCACCTACAATGACATCCGGAGAATCCCGAGCCTCCTGCCTAGTCATGGCATAGACTCGGGCCTAGGACTATGGTTGGATGCTTTGCACCTTAGTTCTGACAGAAGGACTCCCTGTGCTCACTCTGTCTCTACCACAGCATCTCTGTCCAGTTCCTCTACCTCAACTCTGCTAGATTGTAGCTTCACTCACGGATCCCCCTCTCATACCTGACTGGGCTCCAGTAACATCAAGACAATCTCTAATTCTGTGATCTAGAGAATCAAATCGAAAATAGGCTCCTGATAATTTCCAGCACTCACCACTGTGCTTTTTCCCACAGTGCTCACAAGGGGGTAACTGACTCTGCACTGAACCTCTTCTACTTCTAAACTGTACAAAACCACCCCTCTGTCTGAATCCCGACTGTCTTGATCCAGCCGGTGGTCTGAAAGCTCACTTCTGGTGCTTACTGAATCTTCTACCATAACCACTCTGAACTTCACTGGACCTCTTCAATCTAGACCCTTGCCCAGACTCTACTTGTCCCTCTCTCAGTAGCTGCTCAATTATGATCGAAGCAGCTCTCAACTCAGTGAAACTACTCAGGCTGGAGATCATTAATCTTGTCCTGATCTCCATGTTTAGCCCACCTTCAAATCTCTTACACTTATCTTCTTATATAGGAATCAAAACAATAGCATACCTTATTAACTCATTGAACCGGATCTCATATTCTGCCACTGAGATCCTACCCTGCTTCAAATCTAGAAACTCTTTCATCTTCCTGTCCAAGTAGATCTTGGGCATGTAGTTTTCCTTAAAGACCCTCAGGAAGTCTTCCCACTTCAGGTTGCAAGGCCTAGTGACACTGCCTAGAACAGTCTTCCACTACTGATAAGTTGGGCCTTGCAGTAAAGAAACTGCGTAGTCAAACTTCTCATCTAGCTCGTAGCCCATCTGATCGAAAACTCTCTCCGTCGTCTCTAGCCATCCTTTGGTCTCCGTAGGGTCTGTACTTTCGTAGAAGTCCATATCCTCTGGCTTCTGTAGCCTATCATACCTCCTCTCCCTTCTATTGGGAACTCTAGGAGGCATCTCCTCTAGTCGAGGTACCGAAGACTCTTTACTGGCCCCTACAGATCCTAGGTCAGCTGATTGCCCCACTTGATCACCTATGGCAGATGACCTATAATAAATAATAACTTCAATCATTATTAGCATTTCTCACGATATTTCATGTTTAAAATTCCTATATGTCCCTATGGATGCCAAACCATGCTTTGATACCACCTAATGTAGCACCCCATTACGATGGAGTACATACCGGAACACCCTGAGGACGTTCCAATATATAACCTATGATAATGGTGTGCTACGTTCAATCACAACATTCACTTAACATGGCATCATCATGTTTTTTTCTTTATAAGGCATCATCAAGAAAGTCACAATATTTAAAACCAAGATTTTCCCCTTTTCATTTCATAAATCTGAATGTAATACATTGCAGCTTTCGAATAATCATACATGTACATCATCATAATTACAAAATAAGCTACATGAAAGTGGAAATACAAAAAAAGATTTATCTAATCTTCCAATCTTAGCTGACCTACCTGTGAGCCATTTTCTTCATAAAGGTACAAGAATTACGCTTCTTGTACGGTCTCTTAGTAGCCAAAGTCCTCCCTCGGACCTGAAATATCAAAGTGCAATTTTAGGTGAGTTTTGTGAACTTAGATGAGGTAACCATCATCGATGGTTCACTTAATTTATGCAACACATCAAACATGTAAACATATAATCCAAATCTTTGCATTTTTGCATAAAGCATCACATATAACTTTTGGGACAGTTATACCTAACATTTTATTCATACAAAAGTAGACATATCAACTGTAAATGCAATGCACACGATTCAGTTTCATTTGTTACTTTATTGTGACCAAATGCCTTTTTACTAGCTCATATCCCTTTGTGGATACCAAGTTGTATAAATTAATGTCCCATATCCCTTAGTAGATACTGGGTACATGCACAATTGAGCCAAAGGCTCTTATCACGTTCTAAGCTTTAAGCTCTTTTACTGGCGACTACAGTCACAACTGCCATTATCTTTCATGCATTAACGTAATGAAATGGATCATACATATTCAATGATTACACTCATTCAGTCACATTCACACTCTTTCTTATTCACATTTGTCATCAGACTTTTAGTCCGGCATTTAACATTGAAGTTGAGAACAAATAGTCAGTCATATTCACATTCAAGTAGCACTTCTAATATAGTCCCGAATATAGAACTCCTTGGACAATCAATTGTTCGGAATCGACACAATCAATTTCACATTTATAAGACAATTCAAACATAATCTAACACAAACAATTAATTGAGTGAGACTGTCTAAGTTACTCACACGTCGTTCCCGAAGCTAATGCCTGGAGGTTCTGGCAATGTCTAGATGTTGACGTTCCAGTTGCTCCTCTATACACACAATATACACAATTCACAATTTGGCACAATTATAAGTGTTTATTAATGCACATGTATGTATATGAATTATGCACAATGCATGTTCATGACAATCCCAGGTATCACTATATTGTTCTTGTCATGTAAACATTCATATATCCAAACTCACATAAGTATCATTTATACTTATGGTTTATAACTCAATAAAACCATAAAAATCGAAATTCATAATTCCTTGGTCAATTCAGATTTTTCCTATAACAACTTTCAGGTCAATATTCCATGTTCTTTTTGACCAAGACAATGAAGTAATTTGAGGATAATTTCTTCTAAAAAATTATTATCCTATCTATTAAGTTTCTAATGAAACCAAGATAATTCAATGTGGCTCCGTATTCTACAAGATATGCTCAAAATACTACAGACTAAGCACATTTTAAACTTTGGATTGTACATGATCATGCTGTCAAATTGTACAAATCATATCTCTCAATTCCCACATTAAACAATAATGAAATTGATATAATTTGAAAGATATGAGAATAAAATACAACTTTTGTGAAGAACCCTTTGTCTAATTCGGCATCTATTAATACATTTTATTTAATATCAACAAGACATGATTTCTGTCTCGGGTAATACTACAACCTCTGTCAAAACTCAATTTGAAGCCAAATTTTGATATTCTTAGAGGCAGAATTAAAATTCGATTTCTTCAGAAACATTGTATCCCTATGTCTCTAGTTTAGTCCAAATGAAAAATCATCCCATTCGAATAACCATAGAACAAGTTATGGTTAAAACACATAAGCATATTCAGTGGACATGTTACAGCTACATTTTCCAGCATTCATCTTCCAATTAACTGCACCCAGTTCTCGACTTCATATCAATTTTTGAGACTCTTAACGATAGAATTAAAATTTCGTGTCCTCATGAAAAATATATCCATAAATCTCTAGTTTAATCCAGATCAAGAATTGTCTCATTTGGATAACTACATAACAAGTTATGGCCTAAAGACAGAAGCTTAATCATTGGAAATGTTATAACTACCATTTTCCAGCACCCTCTTCATCACTATTTAGTCTCTCAATCCTTCCTTAACACAACTCATAAATAACTTTAATACCTTAAAACAGAACATACATCCATTTATTGCAACATTAACATTACACATATCTCAACTCCTCTATCATGATCATTAAACACTAAACTATCATCATAAATGGTTCATTTAGCAAAACCATGAAGATTAATAAGTTACTTACTTGATTTATCTTCAAACCCTTCAAAAACACACCAACCCTAGCTTTCCCATGTCTGTCACGACCATCATCATTCTAGTTTGGATTTGGTTGGGAATTTTGTAAGAAATGAGGAAGAGAGCAAGATGTTGATAGTTGGGTGAGTGAAATTGTGGAAGTCGTGAAAATAAGAAGAGAAAGCAAGGAACAAAACAAATAAATGGTCTTTCAAGGTTAAAGAATCATGGGATAAGGACATGGCTTGGCAAGTGATACATGTCACTTGCCACATATCCTATTCCTATAGGTTCAAAATTGATTTTCTCATTTAACTAGTCCAATCAACTCCAATGTCTACTTCAGTTGTCTCCAAATTTCAATGACATATGTCATTAAACCTAAATGTCATTTATAAAAATTTTCACTGCCATTTGAATCTTAATTCTACTGCTATTTATTAATTGTCCTACCACTTGGCATTTTTCCTAGTCCAAAATTTTCCCAAAATTTAGAAAATTTCCTAAAATTCACCAAAAATTCTAAATCACTAAATACACTCTCCAAATTAGTTTTCAACATATAAAAACAACAATTCTCAATAAAATCACCTTTCACATATATAAATCAATTATACCCATAAATTGTCAATGAATGCATGTACAATTATTTTCATGTGCAAAAAATTACGTGCAGGTGAATTTCATATAATGCATGAGCATGAAATGCATTTTCTAATTTCTTAATAATCTCCCATATTTACTATTCTAGCCTCAACATGGGTAACGGGATGTTACAGATACCGTTAGAGGCCAAACATTTTCGTGATTATGGTGGTTGAGACGGATTGGTTTTGGAAACAGTTTGAGGGATATAACAAGATAAGGATCAAGTTTCATAATAAGGTAAGAATTAAGATTCTGCTTTATTATAATTTTTGTGTTAATCATTTTATAGAATTAAAGTGATATTGATTTTCAAGAAATAAAAAATATGAAAAAATTTTGTGATTATTCCACTAATCTAATTCTGTTCTGATTTCCCAACACTTAGTTCCCAAATCCAAGGTTTATTTTTTAGAAGAGGAAAAGGAGCTTAAGGACCATAAAAGTTTGCAAGAAAAACATATATCAATGTGCTCCCATCAAGAACATTGTCAGTTACACAAAAATAGGACATTCATATCTATTAACTATATAATATTGGACAATTTATAGGTCTCAAACTAGAATATGAAAATTTCTCACATTCTCCCACTTAGTCTATACGTTTAACTTGGTATTAAATCCTAATATGATTCAAATTTAATATATGAATAATAGCAATAGGTCCTCTAGTAGTTGAGTATTATCTTCCATATGTTACAATATATTATATTTTGTATCAACTCGAATGCGATAAAATTACTTAATAAATAAACTCTATGTTTATTTTAGGTCCAAAATAATCAATTTTCTTAAAATTCAATAATGTGTACATAATAAGAGAAAATATTATAAGACTTTCATAAAAACAATGTTGTTCATACAATGAAAACTATATAATGTAACTTAATCCCATTCTAATTACATGATCCTTGAACTTCAATGGTGCATGTTTTTTTGTTAAGGATCAATTATCATCAATTCAATGTTAATGTGCTCAATAACCGCATTGTTTTCCTTAACCTGTTCCTTTACAGATAAAAATTTAATGTCGATGTGATTACTCTGACTACTAGTTTTATTGTTTTTAACAAAAAAACAACAGCTGAATTGTCACAAAATATTCTTAATGGCCTAGAAATGGAATCTATGAGTCTAAACTTATATATGAAACTCTTTAGTCATACACCATATGATGTAGCTTCAAAACAACAAACAAACTTAGCCTCTACTTGGCACTCCTCCAAGATATGGCTCCATTGGCAAACATGAAAATATAACCTAATGTTGATTTCGGTGAATCAATAAAATCAACAAAATCTAAATCTGAGTACCTTTTTACCTTCAGATTGTCGATTTGTTTATATATAAGCATGTAATCTTTGGTCCCTTAAAGGTATCAATACTTTCTTTGCAGCTCTTTAGTAATCTAATCCTAGGTTACTTTGATATTTGCCTAACATTCCATTAACAATTGTAATGTCAGGTCTTGTACAAACCTGAGCATATATTAAGCTTCCAACTGCAAAAGCATATAGAATGTTTTTCATTTCAAATTCCTTTTTCTGGCTTTGGTCTAAATTGAATCTATCACCTTTCATAATTGGAGCTACACTTAGTAAACAATCTCTCATCCGAAATCACTATAAATACTTCATCTTATTTACAATTGACTACTCACAATTTTAGATGATTACTCACAATTCTAATAACATGAAGGATCATATTGATAGAATGAGATTGAGTTCCATTATATAATTTTCATTATATGGATAATTTTGTTTTCGTAAAACTCTTATAATATTTTCTCATATTATGCTACATTATTGAATTTTGAGAAAATTGATTATTTTGGAATTTAAATAAACATAACGTTTATTTATTAAGTGATGTTACCATATTCGGGTTAATACAAAATATAGTATATTGTAATACATAGAAGATAATACTCAACTACTACAGTACCTATCGCCATTATTCATATATTATATTTAGATCCGATTAGGATTTGATATCAAGTTAAACGTGTGGACCGAGTGAGAGAATGTTAGAATATTTCATACTATGGTTTAAGACCCATGAATAGTCCAATGTTATGTAGTTAATGGAAATTGAAAAACTGTAGGGGATAGCAGTTTCGTAAACTGTTCGATTTTATGCAATTTTCTCTGGCTTAAATAAAACAAAAATCAATCAAACAAAAAATATCAGATGACACCAGAAATTTGATAACATAGTTTGACACTCCTTGCCTACGTCTGCAGGGCCCTCACCCAGATTAATACTTTTACCAAAGTACAATAGATTTACCCAAGGCTTTACTGAACTGACACCACCTAACCCTTGACACTATCTCTCAATCCTACTTCCCGTGAAATATTTTCACACTCAATAGTACAACCGCCTCATACTAACCTCAACAGAGGATTTATCTCAACAATCTATTAATTGGAAAACAATAAATAAAAGATTCAAGTATTTGAAAAAAATTAATAGCAAAATCTGAACACACTTGAGATTGAAACAGAACAACTTTCCTATAGGATTAGTTCCCCCACAAGAGATCTGAAAGCTGTTCACACACAATCAGTCCAACTGTGAGCCACTCCACAAGGATAACAGTCCAATGTGAGCAATCTATATACGATCAATACAGAGCCGTGAATCTCCCACTTAGAAAACATGTTCTGCACCCTTTAATGGTTATCAATCAAGCAAGGAACACACCACCAAAGATCACACAAACAAACAGCCCACATCTTCAATAATAACTCATCAATCCACACGATGCACAAGACACTCACAATGTTCACTCATAAACACAGCCGTCTGTCTCACTAAAGCCAAAAACCCCAAAATCACTTCAGCTATTTTTCACAAAAAACAATTGACGCACACTGCACGATTTTATCATGCACACATTCAGCTGTATATTTTTCCAGCACCCAATTAACACACACTACACGGTTTATTCAACACCCACGGGATGCACTACTACCATCAAATAAAGAAGTGTATGATACTCCTAGTAAAATCCCTTCACCAACACACAAGAAAACTTGCCTTTATCTTATATCCCAAAAATCACATAAGTTGCGTTTTTTCCATATGTAATTAATGCCCACTGCAATATTTATTACAAAACTCCCACGCAAGAAGTTAAGACTTCCAATCACGTACGCAGGAAGTCCAAAACAAGGAGTCACACACCTAAGCTACACAAAGTTCAGGAATCTCCCGATATCCTTTATGTACCAGCGTAATCCCAAACTTCACGCTTATGTGATATGTTACACTCCCTCTTAAAATAGACTTCAATCCGAGATGGGATTCCTACATAACTAAAAGATTATCCATATGGTTTTTGAATCCAAGTCAAACAAAGACATATGATTAGCTATCATCATCCAATTAATATCTCATAGGTCTAATTAATAATAAATATGCCAAAACAAAATAAGATATATACCATATATCTAACAATCTCCCTCTTTTTTGCATATTTGTCACAAATACTAAGCTCCCCCTAAATCACATAATTGGACATATAGATATCAAATTCACAATTCATATGAACTCCCCTCAATCCAACACCAAGTTCCAAAGAACATCTGTAGTAACAATAATCTAATCATCCAAAGTTCTCCCCCTTGGGACAAAAAGATGCCAAAAGGCAAGACTAATATTCATAGAGATACCTTAAAATCTCCCCATGAATGGAACATTCACCATAAACAATCTGAGATGTCCCCTTGAGATCGAACAGTGTCAAAATGCAAAATTATAAGAATGAACAATAGGTGCAGCGAAAGAGTCATAAACATACCAAGATGACAATTTACCATCATTCAAATCACAAAGAGATATGCCTGAAAAGATACCCGAGAGAGAGACCTACACTGATGAGAGAGTTTAAGCATCTTCAGTGGAGCCAAGTAAAAGTCATAATACAAACCTCTAAAAAAGTGAGACGATAATGGCAACATAAAAACTAAAGAAGAACTAAAGAAAACTTTTTTTACTTTTCTTTTCTTTTTTTATTTTTTTTAATTAAAAAACATCAAACCATACTTCAAAAATGTAAATAACACAGTCCCTATGCCCCTCGAAGAATTTCAAACTTGGGCTTATTTCTTGTCATATTATCTCGGTTGTCGGTTTCTTCTTCTCAAGTAACTGACTTATCCTCATATTGAATAGTTACTTCAAATGCAGCAACTAACTGTGAATCTGGACACTTTCTTATTTTTTCTTCACTCCATCTTTGTGCTTATCCTTACCCCTTGCTAACCCAAGTGGATTTCAATACTGAAGGCTGATTCTGAAATTTATATGAGGGATATAGGGTCCTTCAATTTTGGCTTCTTTGAAACAACATCTGCAGTAACTTGTAGCATTTTGGCTTTATTTGCCCAATAACTCCACAAAAATGACACGTGGGTACAAATATTCGATTCTTTCTCAATGTTTCTTCTTCTCGGACAGATCTACACATTTCATTTTTCTCCTCATTCACTTTAGAGCACTCACCCTTATAGCCAATGCCTTGAAGATCCCTTTTAACCTTGCCAATTTCTATTAACTTTTCTAGTTTTTCGGTGCCTCTATTCAACATTCTCAATACCTTTTCAGTACTTACCAATTCATTCTAGCTTCATCAAGCTCATCTAATGTCAATTCCAATTTCTTTTCTAACCCTTGGGTAGTGTTCTTCATGAAAAGATTTTCTTCCTATAATCTTTCATTCTATCTATACGTATTCACCCATTTTTCATACATTTCTTTGTAAGTCTCGTAAATATTCTGCTTTCTCTCATCTAGGTCACTTTCATCACTGTCATATCTGATATTGGGTCTTGAGCTGAGTTGTTTTTGTTTTTCTGGAAATTTTTTGTTTTTCCCCCTTTTACGTTTTCAGTTACTTCCTCTCAGTTACTGTTAAGCAAATAACTGGACTTTTGTTATATAAAGCAACTAATGAATCACAATTAGCGATTTCTTCTTCACTACCATATTAACTCTTAGATTCATTCTTACTCCAAGTTCTAGTAAAGGATTTTCCTTTTCTCTTCTTCAAAGTATTAGCACATTCAGCCTAAAGAGCGACATCCATAGTGAATAACTCAAGCAGAAGAATTTGCAAAGGGTAAAGAGAGTGTATATATTGTGTTGATGTAAAGTATTCAATTATATAAGTGGATTTTTGCATTCAAGGAGACATTTTGCTAATGTGAAGTGCTAATGTGAAGTGAAGTTTGAGCTACAATATATTATATTTGGTGAATTTGTTGGAAACACAAGAAGTTATGTTTGCAAATAAATTGCAATTTGTGGAGAAACTAGAATGAACGGACAGACCTTTGAAATAGCCAAAGTGAAATCTGGGGGAAACACTAAAGAATAGAGAAAATAATTATTCGCGAGAGATAAGTTGAGTGAAAATTGAAAATTTCATGAGATAATACTACCTCATTAAGGAAATAAGTTCTTAAAGAATTAAGAGAACAACGCATGGGCATGAAGAAAATTGGGTTATATTTGTTGGAGTTAAAAATGCCCCTGACAGTATTATAGTATGGAAGAATAAAGTGTTTCAATTTTGTTAGGATTGGTTAGTGATTATGATTATAGACAAAATATCAAATGTGTTTGAAAAGAAGAGAAAAATATTTTAAATACTTGAGGACATTTGACAAATCAGGGAAGTGGAAATAATTATATACCAAGTGAATAAGAGAATAAATCTTAGCTTGATCAAATGAAATGTGGATTGTATCAAATCTAAACATGGTATATTGGGAGATTCAAAGAAAAGTACAGGTAATGAGAAAGTGAGAGATCTTCAGGAACGTATGCGAGTTGTATATTGGATACTAACCGAGACTGGTAAAGTGTAGTTTTACCGATCTTAGCCTTCGATGAGATTTTTGAGGAGAATGTGTCAGTCATATGGACTGATAAATGTGAAAGAAATATTGAGGAATGAGAGCATTAATGATAATAGTTCCTTGGAAATTGGAGAGTTCATAGTAAAGACAATAAAGTTTCCTATTAGAGATTATGATGTAATCTGTTGAACAGTATAAAGTGATTTTGTGTACTTAAGGATATTTAAAGTGGAGATATTGCCCGGGTTGTGTGAAACACGAGAAATGATAAGATTCAAGTGTACAGGCCCGGGTACAGGAAATAAATTTTCGATGAAAGTGAAAGGTCATATTTGGATTTGTGATGTGATACAAGTATGATTGAGTGATTTGATGATTTTGCTTCTATCAGTCTAAATGGATTGAGGATAAACATATGGATTAAAAAAAATGATGAGAATGATGAATCATAGGAGAAAAGTGAGTGTATTGATAGTTCAATAATGATGAAATAAGGTATTAGACGAGTTAAGTGCAGGGCTTGATTTTGGCCTGCAGAAATCGGTTTGTGATCGTTGGTAAACCCCGAATTTTGGATCCGTTTCCTGTTTCACTTCACTACTCTTTTACTTTCTTTCAAAAGACCACAGCTGATTTATTCAAGAGATCTATCAATCCCTTGTCCCTATATTATCATACTTCCTTAGTTATTCTCTTGACTCATGACATTTGATTCTCTTCACCTTCTTTTCACCCTTTTGAGTTTTAACCTGTAATACTAATCCTTTGCTTCTTTCTTGCTTACCCCTTAAAAGGTTCATTTCAAAATTTGTAAGAATTCCGATTGCCTTCTCCAATGACAGATCATTGATGTTGTGGGCTTCCTCTGTTGCTGCAATTTTTGGAATAAATCTTGGAGGTAGTGATCTTAACATCTTCTTGACATGTTTCTGATCGGAATATTTCTTTCCGAGTTGATGTGCCTGATTTGCTATATCTTGCAATATTTCATGAAAGTCCCCAATGGTTTCATTTTCATCCATCTTTAGTTCTTCAAACCTCATAGCTAACATCTATAATTTTGAGGCTATCATAGATTTAGACCCTTCATGAATAGTCTGCAAAGCATCCCACGCTTCCTTAGCCAATTGACAGGCTGATATCATTGAGAAACATCCTTCATCAATAGCACTAAAATTACATGCATTGCTTGTGAGTTTTCAAGTGCCCTCTCTTCTTCAGCTCTTGTCCATTCAGCCAGATCTTTACGAACTGTCTCTCCTTTATCATCAGTAATCATCAGATATGTCCACCCATATAATATCGAGTTATATGCTCTTGTTCCCTGTGCCTGAATAAAGACCT
>JAOQML010000029.1:6963-18173 GCA_027568935.1 Erythroxylum urbanii
GGTTGAAGGTTGAGGAAGTGGGCGACAGAAGATGTGGAGTCGTTATGGGGTGGACCATCCATCCACCATGGGTTTGTTGTGGACATCACGTGGATTATGGACCATCACAGGTAAGTGTTTTGTCGGTTTTGTCGGATAAAACTCTTACAAGAATTTGCACTATGGTAGATTGTAGAGTAATCCCTGAGCCTCTGCTCCTCTATGCAGCAATTGCTAGAAGCCTAGTGTGTGCATGTATTTATAGTCGAAGTTCATTCAAGTGGACGTGCTTTGTTTGCGGATCAAGTTAGTTCTGTATGTGGTGACGTATCAGGTGAGCTCAGCAAAGGCAACATCAAAAATATGGTCCAAATTCCTTCTACTTTCGGTAGCCAAAAGTCTACTATTTTCCTTTGTAGATATCATTTCATGGAAAGTTCCTTGCTGATGAACATTGACTTTAACTTCTCCTAAAACCTTTGAAATCATAATATTTGTTAATAGAATTATGCTTTGTAACACTTATTGTTGACAAATTTATGTAAAATAAAGTCATCAAAATATATAACCCTCTAAAACAAACCTTTTGAATATTTATATTAACTTATAGCTGTAAGTTAATTAGCTCATTGTTATATTAACTAAGAACAAAACACAATTTCTATTCACAATCACATTTTCACATCGATAATTAATTTACTTGAAACTAAATATACCAAATCAAAATTTAGAAACTAATTATTTTATCAAAATTATTTTAAAAACTTGGGTGAATCTCATTATTTTTTATAGATATGAACTCAAAATAAAATGTAATTATTTGTTATGCCTAAAAAATCTATATTTGGGAAATCACAATCGTTTTTTGAAAAATAAAAGGAAAATATATATCTAAACTAACATTACAATGAGTTCAAGACTATACATAATAAAAGAAAGCAAATCTAACACAACTTATTTACATAACCAAGCTAAAGATGCCAACTATACTTCATGTCATTAGATAAGATAGTGTGCATATTTTTTGCTATTAAAGAAGATCGAATCCAATTAATTATGTTCTCCATAACCTAATAGGCTTCAGTTTCCTTATAAGCAAATAATCGAGAGTTACACTCCTTCCAAAGGCCGTAGAAGGTAGAAAGAAAGGCGCCTTGATAGATGATAGCATTAGGATAACCGCCCACTAGTTTCCAACTTCCACAAGATGGCATCATCCCGTAGCACATCAGGAATAGAAGGTAAAATTGGAGATAGAGTATTGAAACCTCTTAAAGTACCCTGCCATTGGCCATTACAAAGAAGGGAAGAGACCCTCAGGTTTAGAGGAATTCTATTACTCAAATGCCAAATACAAGGATGCAAAATAAGTGGACTGTAGTCTACCCAGTTGTCAAACCAAAACTAGGTCCAACTTCCATTACCGACCTGGTGCCTAATGCAATAAATTATGTCACACATACGTAAAATTTAGATCAGAATCTAAGAAAATTCCTTCATAATGCCAACTTACCAGAAGTTACCATTGTGGAAGTGGTACTCATGAAGCTATTTAACCCATAATGCATTATAATCATTATACAACCTCCAGAGTCTCTTACACATTAAGACTTTTTAAGTGGAGTCAATAGACTTAATACCTAAACCTCCAAACACCTTAAGGGTTACCACCTCACTCCATTTAACTTTAGCATTTGTAGCTTTGTTGAAACTCCCAGACTAAAGAAAGGCTTTTAGGATTCTGTCTATGCCCTTTAGGACTCCCTTGGGTAAAGCTATATGGGCTACCTAATATAAATGCAAGCTACTCAAGATAGAAATAATTAGAGTAAGTCTAGCAGCATAAGATAGGAACTTGTTTTGCCAAGCTTGCACCCTTTTTGTATTTTTTTCCAACAGAGGTAGACACTCTAACCGAGATGGTTTGGAAGAGGAGATGGGAACACCCAAATAATAGTATGTGCTAGGGTAAGAATTCAACACCACAGTCTATCAAATAAGGTTCGGATTATGCACATCAACTGAGATATACACACTGTTTTTTTCCAAGTTAAGACGGAGCCTAGACCAATCCACGAATAACATTAAGGCATGCTTAATCATAGAGAATGAGTTTCAGTGCTACTAAGAAGCAAGAGATCATCAGCATAGATAAGATGAGTAAGCTTGAGGGTGTCACATTTGAAGTGATATTATAACCAATTGTTGCATTATGTTAACTTAGTGATCAACCTGGAGAACCCTTCTATAACCAAAGAGAAAAGATAAGGCGATAGAGGGTCCCCCTGTCGAATACCCTTAGCTATCTAGATCAGTTCGGTTATGATCCCATTGACAAGAATACTCAAAGAAGGAGTTTGGATACAAGCCATAATCCAATCAATGAACCGAGGCGGTAGCTTAACAGCTTCAAGGCATAAGTGAATGAATCGCCAACTAACCGTATCAAAAACCTTGAAGAAGTTGACCTTAATTAAACAACTTCGGATATGTTTGCTTGATTTGTACTCTTTTAATAGCTCCTATAAGATGAGGATGTTATTCCCAATGTTCCTCCCCATGATGAAAGCTCCTTGTGCTAGATTGATGATGTCGGTGATGGCCACTTTTAGCCTCTCTTCTAAGATCTTAGAAATTTTTATATATATGGTATTACAATAGGAAATTGGTTTGAAATCAGACATATTTTGAGGGTGTTGCTTTTTAGGAACTAAGCAAATATATGTATGGTTTAACTCCTTAATCATTTTCCCAAATTCAAAGAATTCCAACACTAAAGAAGAAACCAGCTCACATGTGATATCCCAAGTCCTTTGGACGAATAAAACAGTAAAACTGTCAGGACCAGGTGCTTTGGAGGGTTTCATACTGAAAAGGACTTGTTTGACATCCTCATGAGTAACAAGCCGCATCAGCTGTTCTAAGATGCTAAGTTCAACCGAAGCCTCCATTAAAGTGGTCATATTAAAACTTGGCAAGGAAGAAGAATCTTCACCCATCAATTTTGCAAAATGTGTCCGAGTTAACTCCTGCAATTGAGGTTGAGAAGAGTAAGTGTGGCCTCTATTATCCCTAAGAATTGATATTGTATTGGTATTCTGACAAGCCAATAGGGAAGCATAAAAAAACTTAGAATTGGTATCCCCTTCCTTGAGCCAGTTTAACTGGGCCTTTTGGTGAAGAATGGATTTTTGAAGCTATAAGGCTTCCATGTAATTGCGGAGGTAGTAGCTTTTTGTAATACGAAGGAAAACGTTATAGGGATTATGGTTGCAAGCGTCTTGAGCTATCAAGAGCCTCTCCCTTAAGTTAGTTGTATCCATATACCGCCGAGATAGGAAACTTTTCAGTTCAACCTTTACCTTCTTCAATTTTTCCATTAATTGAAAGAATTTGTAACCAACCACATCAATTGACCAACACCTATCCACCAAGTCACTAAATTCCTCCATCTCAGTGAGCCCATTAACCGAAATGGGGCAGCAGGTCTTGGGCTCTCTTCCAATCTCTTTATCAACATGAAGGAGTGATCAGAGAGGAGATTGTCCCCAAAATACACATATGAGTGGGAGAAATGACCCAACCAAACTGCATTAATAAGATTTCGATTTAGCTTTTTTCGAATTAGAAAATCCCCCTATTGGTTATTCGACCAAGTTAGCTTCCGACCTGAGGCCTTCAAATCCACCAACTCCATCGCGGAAAGGAAAAAGGAGAGTTCCTTCGTTAACCCAATATTAAATAATCTCCCCCTTTCAATTTCAGTTGAAGAGAGAGAACAGTTAAAGTCTTCGACAACCAACCAAGGTTTATCCACAGTATGCTACATTCGACTAAGGTCTGACCATAGTTTCTGTCGTTGAAACCCAAAATTAGAGGCATAATTGATAGTAAGAAAAAACCTCTTATCTGAACCCCTTAAATGACAGTGAAGATGTATAAGTTGGTCAAAAGAGTCCAAAAGTTGAATTGCCAGAAGAACACAGTTATATAAATAGATTATCCGACCATTATAATAAGAAGAGTGGTTGGAGATGATCTCACAATTAGCTCCCAAAAATTTCTCCCCGAATAAGGAGGAAGGGTATTTTATTTTAGTTTCTAATATCCCTATAAACCATTGTTTATATTACCGTACCATTTCCTGGACCAAAACTTTTTTCACAGGATCATTTAACCCACGAATATTTCAAATAAGAACAATCATGATTGGGGAGAGGAACCCTCATATTTTATGTTTTTCTTACGCATTCTGCCAAACTGTCACTATGGAGGTTGCATACTAAAATCCCCATGGATAGCTGGGAAATTATCCTCCTCTGTCAATGAATTACATTCCAGCTCAAGAGAGGGATGAGGACCATCAATCAGAAACAAACCAGCTTTAAGTACCGAATAGGGAGCCAAAGGGACAGAGGTCATGCCACAAATGTGTGGAGTAACAAGGGAGGCAACAGTCTTGGGTTCATCACACGAAACATGAGAAGGATCCGCTGGTGGTAATGCAATGCCCTGTAAATTAGACCTCCCATCATCTCCCACCACGTTACCAAGAACGTCCACCATACTATCACAAACCTCCAAGTCAATTGTGGAGTTAAGAAGAGGGGTTAAAGCCTCAATATCCCCAGTGATTGCCTTAGGAACCTCTGGCTTCTCCACCTGTGCACCAAGGCTCTCCACAAGGTCAACACTGAATGCACGCAATGGGGGAATGAATACAGGCTGGCCTCCCAACTTAACATCAGCCTCATCCTTACCATGCTGGGCACTAGTATCCTACACATATTTAACCTCAAAACTAAGATCAAAATGCCAACCAGATAACAACATACGACCAGTAGGAACCTATTGTCTAGTTCAAACATTTGGCTTCCAAGGGTAACTGATGGGGATAACCATTTGTTCCACTCCACCTTTATCATCCAACCGAAGGATAGGGAGATTGTCAGGCCATGTAGCTATTCTAGGGATTTCGATACACATTTTCGCATATCCAATATGCTCCATCGAAGCTATCTGAGAGTCCATACATATAGGGCGTCCAAGAGCACTTGCCACATAGCTCAACCCAGAAATGGTCCAATATTCCAACGATAGGTTGTGGAACTGAACCCACATGGGAATAACATCTATGAGACTTCGATCCAAGTCTAATCTCGGTCTCCATTGCTCAAGAAACAATGGTTGATCACCAAAATGTTATGGACCAAGCTCAACAATTTCTGATAGATTAGAATTAACAAAAAATTTGAACAAGAAGGTACCGTCCTCACGAAGCATGACTTTCTAGAGTCCTTTTTTGGTCCATCTTGTCTTTGCCCAGTCATTAACTGCCGGAAACGCTGGCCATTTAGACCAGAAGAAACCCACTAGAGCCAACGACAAAGCACCCTCCCCGACGTTCAGCACATCAATGGGAGGAGAGAGAACCCCATCTTTGAACACATCTTAAAAATGTTGTAAGTCATCCTTGTTATGTTGCTTGTGGAGAGCTTTGCCCCAAAGACCAGCAGAGAACAAAGGACCAGGAGGAGCCCCTTCCTGACCAGAGCTGTTGAAGATGAACCGCTTAAAGACCCACGAAGGGTGTCACATTGAAGATGAATCACTCAAAGGCCCACGAAGGGCGTCACAAGAGAGGACGATAAAGTCCTCCTGTGTGGAGGAGCTACATCATCCACCCTAGGGGGCAGGGGAGAACTCCTCACCGGAGGAGTGAGTAAAACTGTGGACTCAGATCTAGGGTTCCGACTAGTGATAGGGTAGTCTAGTGTCGTCAGAAAAAAGGGGGGGTGGACTCAAGGGTAAAAGAGTAAATCTAGTGAGAAGTCAGAGGGTCAATCTTTGTTGCTGTAACTTCCAGTGCAAATCTTGGGGAAATCACAATCTTCCAACCGTGAATCGATCAACAGCTTCGTATCCATCCATTTTCAGTTTAAGAACATAGAAAAAAGAGACTATTATGCATATTCCAAACCCTGATTAGTCTTTCCACTGAATTACGATCACCATTGTTAAGAATCCTTACTCGTCCTGCTTGAATTAGATCCAGTATAGCCCATGTAGTGTGGACCAAATTTTTTATGTTCCCTTCAAAAGGTACATATTTATGTAATTTACAACCATCGCAAAGTTAAGGATCACAAGTCCGTAAACTTCTCAACGAGAACCATTCTTTCCTTCTGTATAAATCAACCCATCAATCGAAATTCCCTATTTTTTTCATCTCAGAAACAATTCATACACCCCATCAATTGAAATTCCCTATTTTTTTCATCTCAGAAACAATTCATACACCCCCTTCTCAATCATCCAAAGCCTAAGGCTATGTTTGGTTGGAGGTAAGGTTTTTAATGGAATAGAATGAAATAGTTTATAACGGAATGGAATGTAAATAGATGTAATATTAGAAAATTGTTGTTGGGAGGGATTGAAGGTTTCATAATGTAATATAGTGAAATGTTGTTTGAAAAAAGGGTTTATAATGTAATATAGTGGCAAGTTGTTTATTATTTTACATTCCATCCTGAAAAAAAACGTAGGGATGTAGTAGTTTCGTAAAATCTTCAATTTACCGTAATCATTTCTAGCACATCAAAAACCAAAAAAATTAAACACATAAATATAAATCAACACCGAAATTTGGTAACGTAGTTCGGCACATGTTACCTACATCTACAAGACCCTCACCTAGCTTAACTCTTTCACCAACGACAATAGTTTTATATAAGATTTTACTGAGCCGACACCACTTAACCTTTAACACTATCCCTCATCCTCACTGCTCGTGAAAAAATTTCATACCCAATAGTACAACCGCCTTGTACTAACATCAACAGAAGATTTTTGTCAACAATTTTATAACGAAAGAACATTAAATAAATAACTCAAGTGGTTAAACAAAAATCAATATAAATAAGAACACTTGAAAAAGAAACAAAGAACAACTTCCTAATGTTTTCAGCTCTTCTGAAGATTAATCTGACTGTTGTTCACCAATGACACTAATTGATTCACAAAGTCACAATTGCATCGTTAACACATCCACTTACCAAGATACACGTAGCCTACAGAAAAATCATTAACAATTATTGCTGCCCAAGATGGAGTTATAAACACGCACCATATACAGTCAACCAAAAACGATGTAGCCAAGATGTCACACACCCATAAAGTCGCACCTACCTAATTTGCCACTACCTTGAAATATTCTACACTCCACTTCAATGTGATTTGATACACACGTACTCCTATTCCAGTTTTCACTCACACACCTTCAGCCAATCATCAAACCAAGCAATTACGCAACATCCCTTAAGTCACCAAAATCATTAGATCAAGGCTTCACAATTCACCAACATTTGCAATCAACACTGAAACCAAAGAATCACCAAAATCACTCACGTGTATTGTAGCAAAAGCAAGATCACGCACACCTTATCAAGTGAACACCCAACCAAAATCTTCACCAAATCATTAATGTTTCAAGTGTAAAAGTTGGGTCACATACATAGGAATCTTTTTTACAAGAAAATCAGTCACGCTCCTTTAGCTATCTCACAGTATACTCCACAAAGCAGCAACATGATGTGCCTATGCATGCTCTATCAACCAATCAAGACACCAAAAAAAAAACTCACTCACGCAAGCCTACCTTGCTTCATTAGGAAGAAACACGATGACTATCCATAATCTAACATAATCCACTTGAACTTCAATTAGAGATAGACTTCTAATTTCAGTGCAATTCTTATACTAGAGTCCAACGCAAATAAGGAGTGTTACTTATTTACACCATATCTTGATTTGGATTTTTAAACATTATCTTGAAAACCCAATAATCAAAAATGCCAAAATTAAATAATTGAGATAATAAATATCCTAACAATCTCCACCTTTTTGACATTTTTGTCACAAATAAGAAACTTTTCTTGAATCATATAATCGAATATTTATAAGTATTAAAGTCATAATACTCCCCCTCAATTCAACATCACTTTCCAAAAAACATCCATTAAATTCTTCAAATTCAAGAAACATACAAAGAAACAATAATGAACAATTATCCAATCATCCATTTTCTCCCCCTTGGGAAAAAAAGATGTTAAAAAGCAAGACTAACAGTCGCAGAGATCCCTTAAAATCTATCCCTGAATTGAACAGTCACCAAAAACAATCTAATGTCTCCCCCTTGGAACAAAACAATACCAAAACGAAGAATGCCTTCAATGTGATCAATCTTAACAAATAAAGAAGCCTAAAAATTAGCAACAAGTGCAGTGGAAGAATCATAAGCACGTAGGGCAATAGTAGAAAGCTAAGGTGACAATTTACTACCAGTTAATTCATATGCCAACACATCATTGCTCACTTCAATTCCATCTTCATAAGACTGATCAAATTCATAAACCTCATCATCAAGCATAGCCTCATGTATACATCAATCAACTGAACGTTAGAAAACTCATAAATAAAAGCTCAGAAAGCCTAAACGATAACTCCTTAGAACCTTTTTTGTTTTTTTAATAAATAACGTCAAACTATACTTCAAAAATATAAAGCACACAGTCCCTGTGCCCTTCGAAGAAATTCAAACATGGGCTTATTCCTCTTCACATTATCTCGGTCATCAACTGTCTGGTTGATTTTTTTTATCTGAAGTAACTGACTTATCCTCAGTCTGAATAGTTTCCTCAAAAGCAGTAACTAACTTTGAATCTAGACAATTTCTTGTTTTTCCTTCACTACATCTTTGTGTTTGTACTTGACCTTTTCTAACCCAAGAGTGCTTCGGTAACATGGGTTGCTGTTGGAAATTTAATGGAGAGTGTCTAGATTTTCAATTTTGACCCCTTTGAAACATCATTTGTAACAACTTGTAACATTTCGGTCTTATGTGCCCAATTACTCCATAAAAGTGACATATACGTATGAACCTTTGATTTTTCCTTTGAGATTTCTCCTTGGACAGATCTAGTCACACCAATTTTGTCATCATTCGACTTAGAACACTCATTTTTATAGCCAATGCCTTGAAGATCTCCTTCAGTCTTACCAATTTCTAACAACTTTTCTTGCTTTTCGGTACCTCCATTTAACATTCTTATTCTCTTTTCCATATTAACCAACTTCAACTTTGTTTCATTAAGCTCATCTATTGTAGATAACAACTTCTTCTCAAGGTCTTGAATGGTGTTCTTCATGGTAGAATTTTCTTCCTTTAACTTCTCATTTTTCTTACATGTTTAGACCCATTTAATATACATTAACTCATAGGCTTCATAAATATCTTCCTTTTTATCATCTGAAGTACTATCATCACTGTCATAATATGAGATTGAGCTTTGAGCTGATTTTTCTGCATTTTTCCAGGAATTTTCTGATTTAATCACTTTTTCGTCATCGATTACTTCCTTTTTGGTTGTTGTAAAGTAAGTAGCTGAACTTTTGCTATATAAAGCAACTAACGCAGCACTTTCACAGCTTCTTTTTCACTACCATACTCACTTCTAGATTCATTCTCCCTCTAAATGCTTGTATAGGACTTTCCTTTTCTATTCCTTAAGGTGTTAGCACATTCCGCTTATATATGTTCGAAGCCTTGACACTCATGACATTGAATTTTCTTTACTTTTCTTTCACCCTTTTAAGTTTTAGCTTGTTATTTGAAATTGTTGTTCGATAAACTCCCATCATTTTGCCTAAACTTAGATTTATCCTTCTTCAATTTCTTTAACTACTTGCTGAAAGTTTTTGTCAATAACTCCATATCCTCATTCTCATCATATTCATCTTCGAAGTCATTCACGACTTTACCAATCTCGGCTTACAATGCCAATCCTTTGCTCTTCTCTCGATTATCTCTCAACAAATTCATTTCAAAGTTAGTAAGAATTTTAATTACCTTATCCAAAGGCAATTTAGTGATATCATAGGCTTCTTCGATGGCAGCAATTTTTGGTATGAACCTCGGAAACAATGATCTCAATGTCTTCTTAACCAATTTTAGTTTAGAGTACTTGTTCCCGAGTTGATATTCTTGGTTTACTATGTCACAGTCTCTTATGGAAGTATCTAATAGTTTCACTTTCTTCCATTCTTAGCTCTTCAAATCTCACAGCTAACATTTGAATTTTTGAGGCTATCACAGATTTTGATCCTTCATGTATAGTCTGCAAAGTGTCCCAGGTTTCTTCTGTCGATTTACAAGCTGATATTATAGCAAAGTGACCTTCATTAACTGCACTGAAGATGGCGTACAGGGCTTAAGAATTTCCAAGCGCTCTCTCTTCTTTTGCCTTTGTCCACTCAGATGCATCTTTAAGCACTGCTTCTCCCTTTTCATCAGTCGTCATTGGATGTGTCTAGCCATTTAAAACTGAGTTCCACGCTTTTGTTTCTTGCCCTTGAATGAATACTCTGACTTTGAACCATTTAACAACGGTGGCCTGATGATTGATGCCCCTTCTCTTATAGCCATAATTGTGAAACAAGGATCTGCACCGACTTGATGTATCAAGTTCTAATTTGGGCTCTGATACCAATTGAAAAAAAACATAACGGTGTAGTAGTTTTGCAAAATCTTCGATTTACCGCAATCGTTTCTAGTACAATCAAAAACTAGAAAAATTAAACATATAAATATAAATCAACACTGAAATTTAGTAACACTGTTCGTCACACCTTGCCTACGTCTGTGAGCCCCCACCCAGCTTAATTCTTTCACTAATGACAATAGTTTTATACAAGGCTTTACTGAGCCGACACCACGTAACTCTTGATACTATCCCTCGTCCTCACTACCTATAAAAGAATTTCACACCCAATAGTACGACCACCTCATACTAACCTCAACAAAGGATTTTTCTCAACAATCTTATAATGAAAGAACACTAAATAAATAATTCAAGTGGTTAAACAAAAATCAACATAAATAAGAACACTTGAAAAAGAAACAAAGAACAACTTCCAAATGTTTTCAACTCTTTTGAAGATTACTCTGACTGTTGTTTACCAATGACACTAATTGATTCACAAAGCCATAACTGTATCGTTAACACATTCACCAACCAAGATACATGCAGCCCACAGAAAAATCATTAACAATTGTTGCTGCCCAAGATGGAGTTGTAAACACACACCACATGCAGTCAAGAAGTCACATACCCTGCCCCCGGGGCATAGCTCAACTGGCAAAGGCTTGGGTGGTGTGGTGCCTGCCATGCTGG
>JAOQML010000029.1:18273-29124 GCA_027568935.1 Erythroxylum urbanii
ACGCGCATCCAGTGCGCGCCTCGAGATCGCGAGAGATCGGGAGCGAGCGCTTCGCGGCCGCGAGACGGTCGCAGTGCGACGCGGCCAATATTAATTTTCTGATTTTTCCTTTCGTTTTTTTTACCTCTCTCCGCTCTTTTGGCCATAACTTTTTCTTCCGACCTCCGATTGACTTGATTTTCAAAGCGTTAGTTTTCTAAGACATTTTTCTACCTCTCCATACAAATTTAAAATTCTTAATATTATTTTTGATATTTAGGGATTTAATCAAAGTGAAAGGATCGGAGGTAAGTGAAATGAGTTTGTTTTTTTTTAGGTTTGACCTGGTGGGGAAATTCCTCCCTTGTGGGATGCGCATCCAGATGTCATGTAGGACGTCAGGCTTGTAGCTCGCCGGGGTGGGTTTCCAACACAATTTTAACCTAAACACGAATTAAACAATTAAATTAACAACTATATAAGAACTAAACTACCCATAAAAACATGATGCAATCTGTAGCTTTCACTGATTGTATTAGACTCCTCAAAAAGACACCTGATCCTATGAAGATAGACAAGTTACAAGATATAAAGGAACTCATTTTCACTTAAAAGCTGCTAATGGCCAATCCTTTAGATCTTGCACTCACTGAGAAGGAGAAATCTGAGATTAACTTATACTTACAAACGTTAGAGACATACAATCCTCAACTAAAGCAGAAATCTATAGCTTAATAGATGCAGAAAGAAGATAGAAATACAAGTATTTCTATAGTGTAATTCATAGAAAAAGAAACAGAAACAACATAATATCTCTTGATGATAATCTCAGAATGATTCATGATCAAAAAGAGTTGAAGGAGGCAGTAAGAAGAAACGTCAAATAGATAAATGGGGTAAATACAAATTCAGCTAATATTCCTGACATCTTGTTTAGTCAATTGGCAAGTTCCATAAGCCATGATCAATAATCTGAAATGCTTAAAGAAGTTACGTCCTAGGAGATAAAGGAAGTAGTGTTCTCATTCCACCCAGAAAAGGCCCTAGGATATGATGGATCCAATGCAAGGTTCTTCTAGGAGAAATGGACTATCTTAAAAACTCAATTAGTAAAGGATGTCTAGGAATTCTACAAAAATGGTAAACTGCCAACTAAAGTGAATAAGACTAATTTAGTCTTGGTTCCTAAAATCCCTAATCCTAGTTGCTTAAATGATTACAGGCCTATTGCATGTTGC
This sequence comes from Erythroxylum urbanii, assembly GCA_027568935.1. Classification (NCBI taxonomy): domain Eukaryota; kingdom Viridiplantae; phylum Streptophyta; class Magnoliopsida; order Malpighiales; family Erythroxylaceae; genus Erythroxylum; species Erythroxylum urbanii. The sequence continues at coordinate 19,491 of JAOQML010000029.1, forward strand.
AATGTTTTATACAAGATTATTGTACAAATTCTTGTCAAAAGGTTGAAGCTAGCATACCTGGCTTCATCAAGCCAAGTCAGGGTCCCAGGAAGAAGCATGGTTGAAAATATTCTATTAGCTAAGGAATTACTCAAAGGTTACAAATCAAATGAACATATCAAGAGTTATGTGCTCATTGATTCACTAAAGGTCATGATACCATTTAATGGAGTTTCTTATCAACTCTTTACAAGCTTTTAGAAATCCACATGACTTTATCAAATGGATTCTATCTTAAGTTACATTTATTTCTTATTTAGTATTGATGAATGGGGTACCTTATCAACTTTATACTACTGAAAGAGCAGTTAGATAAGATGATCCTCTATCTCCTTACACTTATTTGCCAATGTTATGGAGGAACTACAAAGACTCACTTAAATTTGTACAGAGAAAAACACAAATTTCAAATTCCATTATAGATGCTCTAGTCTTAGGATTGCTCAACTTTCTTCTACAAATGATTTATTCATGCTTTGTGCTAGTGATCCCACCTCTATTCAACTCTATTGAAAGCTTTGAAAATATTTTAAGATGTATCTGGGCTCAAAGTTAATCCAAGTAAGACTGTTATTAATGTTTTTAAACAATGTTATGAAAAATTAATGACTGTAATAATATATGTTGTACTTAATAGACACCAACTACCTCTCACTTACTTGGACTCCAATCTCTATAAAAGGAATCTAAATGGGGATCTCTCATAGAAAAGGTCAACATAAGACTCTCTTAATGAAACAACACATTTATTTCATATGGAGATAGAGTAGAATTGGCCCTCACCATTCTTAATAATTTGCATGTATACTAGTTATCACATTTGGCTATCCCTATGCGTTTTCTGAAGAAAATTGATAGAAGTATTAGATGCTTCATCTGGCATGGATAGAATTATAATAGGGGAAGGTTATCCAAAGTTAAATGGAGTGTCATATGTCTTACCAAGCAATATAGAGGGTTGGGAATCAACTCAGCTAGTAGAATGAGTAAAAATTTACTGGAAAAAAGACCAAGAGCATATACTAGAACAAGGAAAACCTATGGGTGATAAGTGTAAATTCCATTGTGTTTTAGGGCATAGTTCGATATGTGTTTACTCGTTTATTCAATTATTTAGTATGTGCTTATGTTAGAATTACATTAATTTGTTAATTATTTATGTTTTAACTATTCTATGGGTTAATACAAGCTTTTGAGCTTAAATATTATATTTTTGAGGTACCTTAAAGAACGGAGGAGTTTAAGAAGACATTCAGGCTAAAACAACCCTATCGTGATAGAAGACTCAGATGTAGACCACATCGTGGCCTATAGGGCCACAGTTGTGGCCTCTATTGGGTGAACATATAGAAACTCACAAACTTCATGTTTTGAGGGATTTTTTGGACCTTTCAGATCTTGAAAAGACCGTAGAGTTACCCAAAACACAAAAGGATATAAAAAAAGAGGAAAAAGTGGAGAAAGAGCATTTGGATCAGCCACCTTAAGAAACCCTAAAGAGAAATCATCAAAAAACAGAGGAAGAGAAGAAGGAAGAGAGAATAGGAGAAGAAGCTAGCTCGAAATACTTTCCGAATCAGGAGATTTTCTAATGTCACTGCCTCCTGTCATCCATTTTATATTGTATTTCCTATTCTTTTCAGTTTTATTATTGTATATAATTGAATTGAATAGCTAATGATAGGATCTAGAATGTCGAGGATGTTCTAAACTCACCTTCAAAATTTTATTCTTGAATTAATGAAATCTGATTCTTTATGTGTTTATTAGATATTGTTGTGGTTTGATTCTATGATTGCGTAACTGGGGTTGATACGGCTGCTCCTCTTCACTTTGTGGTTACAAATGATTGATATCTCCCCATCAAGGCAATGCATCTTGCTGGAATTGCTGACCATCATGTCAGATTTGCTATACAGCTTACTGAAACAGCTGTTGCATATTCGGTTGGAATTGCCGTATATCTTGTTGAATTTGAAAATTGTTAGCAACCATGATATTATACATTGCTGCTAAAGATGTACCTGATTCGTGTTGGCTCTCCGAATCTTGGGTGCTAGACTATGTAGTTTCTGGAAATTGCCCTCCATCCTGCTAGAATTGTATAGTATTCTACTACAATTGCAAAGTATTAGTGTTCACAATATTAATCAACTCTTCAAGAGATGGACCCGGGTCATGATAGGAAGCTTTTGATCTGTATAAGAATTGCTATGCATCTTACAAACTATCATGGAATTAACTTTGTTGATTATCTCATCCATAACTAAAGTTAGATTGATCAGTCCAATATAGGATTGAGAGGAAGAGTTAAAACAAAAAAAGTACTTCCATCTATGATTTTTTTAATAAATCACAAACACGAACAAAATAAAGAAAGGATCATGAAATAACTGAAAAGAAATCAATTATGAAAAATATAAACAAAACACCAATTAAATCACAAACAAAAACTAAAACACCGCACTCCCCAGCAATGGCGACAAAATTGACCGATGCATCATAACACTAGTCAAAATAAAATAACTAGACAAATACTATAGCAGTGGTGAGTTTAGGTCGATCCCACGGAGAGTGTGTGTAAAGTTTATGAAATGAAATTAATAGGTGTTTAGGTTTAATAGGGGGTTTGGATTTAATAAGAAAATAAAATAAAATAAACCTATTAAAAACAAATTAAATAAAACATGTGAAAAATAATAAAATTGGAGAATTCAGTACAGACCCAAGTTTTTAGTTTAATCTCATCCTACACCCTAATTAAACATATTTTAATGATTTGTTTTCCTCAAACCTCTCCTAGAAACTATTAATCGTGGCTTAATAATTAACTCAAGTTTTCCCTTAAGCTGTGTTTAATTAAGATACGATCGTTAATTAAACCTAACCACCGAAACAACCTAGAATATGATCTCCAGATTAATTATACAGTAGCATTACAAATTAGAAAAATTGATTAATCAAGGCAACAACCACATACGATGCATCATTTAACCTAATTCATGTTATCCCTAATGATTACGAATCATTAATAGCTACACATGAATTTTAGCATAACTATTACGGATTATATCGAAATTCTAGCAATGGGTATGCAATTAAATGATTCAATGAATGAATTAAAATCATCTTTTCACAATCCCAATGGGTTAATACAAAAATAATTGAACAATAAAAAAATCTGATTATCCAACATAAATAATAGAACAATAACGAAAATCTGATTATTCATACACAAAACCCAAATCAATTAACAATGGATAACGCAATCAATTTCTAATGAGAGATAGAAACAACAAAAATAAGAAAATACACTTAACCTGCATCGTTGGCATCGATGTCACCTCCGAATTGGCGTAGTGATGTTTAGCCTTTTATAAGTCTCTCTCAAAAAATGCTTTAGCCCTATTAATATCCCTATTGAAAAACCTAGCTACTCTCTTCTCACTACCGCAAGCTACTACCCTTCTCGACTATGCATTGATGGGACAATTAAACATTGTTGGCCATCTCCACTATTCACCTATCACTCTCTCCTATAGCTCTCTTCTATTATTAAGCCACTAAGTTGCAGCTCTTCTCTTCTCCTCAACCACCTAGCCTCAGCTCCCTATCTCTTCACACCACCCTATTGTTTATTGATGGGACCATTTAAGATCAGGGTTTTTCAGTCCACCTCTACTGTTCATGTCTCTTATTCACTTCCCTATAAACGCAGACGTTGTTTGCGTTATGTAGACATCATCTACGTGAAACGAAAACGTTGTCTGCACTACGCAGGCATATAGACGTCATCTGTATTTTTACGCAGATAACATATCTATGCTCCTACTGTTGTTTTCCTCATTCAACTTCAATCAAATGTGTATTTTTATTTTTTCCTTCTTTTCTTTTAATTTTCTTCTTGTTGCTCCACGAAGTCAAGTGAAAATTAATATTTGAAAAAAGGCCTAAATGTAGTGCTTTCAACTCACTTTAATTTCTTTACTTCCGAATTGTACCTAAAATCATATATGAATTAAAGTGAGAATCTTAAGCATTTTCTTAATAATTGTTAAGTGTAAATGATTAAATATATCAACAATTAAACACATATCAATGAGTAATAGTTGCATGTGGACGAACGAGAAGAGTAGGCAAACTATTACATTCTGAGAACAAAAAGGAATTATAGGTGTTGACTAAGTGACAAAAATGCAAGCAAAATTTAATAGCTTTACTAGACACAGCAACAACATGAAGGCTTTATCCTCAGCTTTGATGAAAGTCACACAACTTAAGAGTGAACTCTGTGGGCAAATGGACTATGATATAATGGATTGTTTCTTAATGAAGGAAAGCGATCTAGAGAAAGTAAAATACATGGGAGCTCAATATGGACGATGAGGGGAAAACAATCCCTACTCCAACACTTTCTTTGCTGGCCCCGAAATATTTTTGTCGAATTAAGCATGATAGTTATGGAATAAGCATGGAATTTGAATTTTTGGCCTTAGGATGAATTATGAGATCATAATAGAATTATTTATTGGAATTTAATGATTCATTTCAATGTTAGTAGGATTTTATTTTACTAGTTAGTGAAATTAATGTCTTAAGAAGGAATAAAGGTAATTTTGGTATGTCGCTATGTTAAGAAAGTCAAGAAGCATTAGAGGAAGGGTAGAAATGACTTTTAACACTCATTAAGGGCATAATGTGCAAAGGAAAAATGTTGTCTTGCTTTAAGATGGGACAAAAACAAAAAATAAGGAAAGGCAGGAGTGAAAAACGTGAAATAAGAGAAAGAAAGGAGAGAAAGTCGTGAGAGAAACTTGGAAGGAAGAAGAAAAGAAGAGGAAATCAATTTGTTAGAGGTAAGTTTTCATCTTTCTTCTTGTTGGTTTGACAAAGGAAGTAGAGGAAATGGGTTTTGTGTTAGAAATGAATATGGAAGAAGATGGTTTAAGGGGAACCCATTTGATCTTAGGGTTTCAAAGTTAGGTTTTAGGTTTTCTAACCTAGATGGACTATGGGTAGGTTAGGTTTAAATTAAATTTTAGCATTTCGTTAATTCTTGAAGTTTTATGAATTTTGATTTGAATATGGATTAAATGGAAATTAGATTAATTGAAGGGAATCAAGAAAACCTTACTCAAGAGCAAGAGAAAAGGCAATCTTAAGCTTGGATTTTCTTCAGCAAAATTAGGTGGGTAATTTATTTATAGTTATTGTGTAATGGGAAATGTGCCTATGTGTATGCATATTCTTAAATTGCCAAATTGTGAATTTCTTTGATGCAAAAAATGCATTATAATTTTTTCTATTTTATGTATTAAAAGATGTATGACATTTGATATAATTGAATTTTAAATATGATTATGTTATGCCTTGAAATTGTATCATGGCATTTTGATTAAATGGAAAGAAGAAAACACATGAGAATACGAATTTATGATTGATTGAATTGAGCATGAAAATTTATTGAGTTTTAGGCGAGAGAGGAACCGTTTCGTAGTCACGTGCACATTGACGTAAGCCTTCTCCCGGCTGCCTGCTTGTGGCACACGAGATCTGGTGGACTCATTTTATTCACGATGTAAACTTCGATTTCTCTGTTTTGTTCCACGAAACCCTCGAGCCATTTTTTTGTGCATTTGTAATTTTGATATGTTAAATTATGATGAAGCTGAGTCTTATGCATTGATGTATTGAATTATGAAATGTGAAATGGAATTTTAAGTGCCAAATTGTCATTTCTAGATTGAGATAGTAAATTCACGCCTATATGAATGTTTATATATATACATATGTGTTTGATTGTATGGCTCATTGCCAATGGCTATAAATATATTAGCCACTGAGCGGTGTAGCTTAACCCAATATTTTTCCCACTCCTCAGGTGTAGATCGAGAAGATCGGTGATTCTCGTAAGGCATCAAAAACTCCAAGATAGCTAGAAGTCTTTTGTACTAAGTTAGTGAACATTTTTGGATACCTTTTGAGGTATGTCAAGCATGAGCATCATTTGTATTTTTGTTTTAAGTTTTGATGTGTATATTGACATGTAACAAACTCTGACTGTGTTTAAAAATGAGAAAATGAGATTGAATTCCTTTCCATGTCTGATTTTGTTATATTTGAAGATTGGGATAATGAAATGTTCATGTGCATGTTCTTCTCTGTTGAAATTGCTAAGGATGTTTGTACTAGAATAGCATGTTAGAATTGGAGAGCTTGTGTTCTGAACGCAAAAGAAAAATATAGAGGAAGATAGATGCAAAGGTAAAACACAGACGAAAGGAATCGTCTGTACTGACGTCACGTACAGACACAAAAGAAAATATAGAGGAAGAGTATCGTCTGTGATGACGTCACAAACAGACGCAAATGAGAGGCAGACGCAAGGAACACCAACGACACATCATAACACAGACGCAAGGAATCGTCTGTGATGACACGTCATAAGGTAGACGCAAATGAAAGACAGACTCAAGCGAGAGGCAAATGCAGATGAAAGGCAGACGCAAATGAAAGGTAGACGATAGGAGGTCAAACCCAAACTATAAAAGTCAAAGATAGATGATAAAACATAGACAATAGGCCAAACACAGAAGAAGAAGAAGTTAAGAAGTTATGCTAATTGACCCGAAGCATGTTCATATGCAAATTGGGGACTCACCAATGCTATCCTTCGACATATTTGGGCTGGAAAAGAGATGAGCTTAAAAAGGGGTTAGTTTGAATGCAAGTGGTTGTGTAAAAATATTGATATCTGAGTGCGATAGTCGAGCTCCGAAAATGGGATCCGACATCTTATGGTATCAAAGCTTAGGTTTTTTTCCTAGGCTTAGAATGCATAATAGTATGAATTGTGTGTTGTATGATTATTTGTTGCATTGCGAATCGATTAATTGCATGAAGTGACATTCATACCAATCATACATATAGGAAATAAGATTAAAATGAATTGTAAGCGAATCCATAGCGCTTATTTTTGAAGGAGTAAGATGCCACCTCGTAAAAGGATATGAGGAGTTCTGCAAGGATCCGTTGCACCTAACTCTCCACCAAGAGAGGAGAGTATCGATGAGTCTGTAGCCCTAGGAAATGTTGAGGCTTTTGTAGGGCGTGGTAATGAGCTCTCTCAGTGCCCAACCCAGGAGTCGCCTATTCTACAGGAGCAAATTCTTTCATTGGATCCGAGGTTGTTCCAAGCCTTCACCAAGGCATTTGTCTAAGCTATGCGACAGATGCCATAATCGTCTGCTCCGGTCCCAGTTAAGAAGAGGAGACTGTTTGACAAATTAAGAAAGTATGGAGTAGTGGACTTTTACGGGTCCACTGATCCCGAGGAAGCCGAGAATTGGTTGAGAAAGACCGATAGGATATTGGATCAGATGGAGTGTGAGGATGACGAGAAGGTGGTAGATGCTGCTATTTTGCTTCAGGGAGATGCTCTTCATTGGTGGGAGAGTGTGCCAGGGAGCTGGATGAGACCTTCAGTGTTAGCCTAGAAGGACTTCTTAGCTGCTTTTAAGAAGAAGTACCTGTTTGAGGTGTACATTCAGCAGAAACAGAGGGAGATGACAGTGAGCAAGTACAAGCGTCGGTTCACACAGCTATCCCAGTATGCAACTGGGATGATGATGAGTGAGGCAGCTAAGTACTGTAGGTTTTAATTAGGCTTGCATCTAGCCATCAGAGAGAAAGTGGTGGTGCAGAACTTCTGTGATTTTCAACAGCTGGTTAAAGCGACACTGAGGGTTGAAAACATACAAAATATAAAGAGTGTTGTGAATAAGAAGAGGAAGGGGAGAGAATAGTTCAAGAGGGGAGGCAGTACTCTTATGCCAGAGAGGAGTGCCAGGAGCTTGCCTATGCAGTCTGAGGAGAGGAGCAGTGGTGCAAGTAGGTCCAGACAGATGAGGATTGTCTGTCATCAGGCCTTAACGGCTGGAGGCAGTAGAAGGGAAGAAGGGGACAAGTCATTCGTCCCTAAGTGTGATCATTATGGCAAGTTCCATAGAGGGGAATGTTACCAATTGACTAGTGCATGCTTTAATTGCGGGGAAAAAGGACACATGGCAAGAGAGTGCCCTCAAAATCCAAGACATGAGAAAAGTCAAATGCAAGCTTCAAAGAGGGCTGAGACAGTAGGACACAAGACAGTAATAGAAGTGGGCAGTTCTGATGCTGCCAGGAAAGGGAACCCTTCAGGGAGACCGAGAGGACAAGCACCAGCTAGGGTGTTTGCTATGACGAGGGAGAATGCAGAGGTAGCTCTGGAGGTCGTCACTGGTATGATTAAATTGTTTGATGATGATATTGTTGTTTTGATTGATCCAGGTTCTACTCATTCATTTGTGTTATGGAGTCGAACTGTGCATGGTAGAGAATTAAGCCCATTGGATACTCCTTTGATGGTGAGTACTGCAATCGGCCAGTATATTATCATTAATCAAGTATACAGAGACTATGAGATACATATTGGTGGAGGACAATTAATGGTAGATCTAATACCTTTGAAGATGGGGGGATTAGACGTGATATTGGGCATGGATACGTTAGAAAAGTATCATACCAACTTAGATTGCAAACAAAAGACAGTGGAGTTCGAGTTGGGTAATGGAAGAGAGGTGGTGTTTGTGGGAGACAAAAGGTCAAGTCCACCTAGAGTTGTTTTGGCTCTGACAGTAGAAAAACTGATAAGGAAAGGATGTGAAGCATTTTTGGCCTATGTGGTAGACACAAAGGTTGATAGAGGGAAGTTAGAAGAAATACCTTTAGGCATGGAATTCCCGAATTTCTTTCTAGAGGAATTACTAGGACTACCACCAACTAGAGAAATTGAATTTCCCATAGAGCTTCTTCCGGGCACAACACCAATATCGATTCTGCCTTATATAATGGCTCTGGCGGAATTGAAGGAGCTTAAGGAGTAATTAGGAGAATTATTAAAGAAAGGTTACATTAGGCCGAGCTCTTCGCCTTGGGGAGCTTTGATCCTTTTCACGAAGAAGAAAGATGGATCGTTGAGGATGTGTGTGGATTATAAGAAGCTCAATCATGTCACCATAAAGAACAGATATCCGCTTCCACGCATAGATGATTTGTTTGATCAATTTCAAGGGGAGAAAATCTTTCCCAAGATAGACTTGAGATCAGGTTATCACCAGTTGAGGACAAAGGATACTAATGTGCCAAAGACTACTTTCAGAACACGGTATAGATATTTTGAGTTTTTAGTTATGCCCTTCGGATTGACGAATGCCCCTGTAGCCTTTATGGACTTAATGAATGGAATCTTTAAGCCATTCTTAGACCAATTTATCATTGTCTTTATTAATGATATATTCATTTATTCCAAGAGTGATAAGGAGCATGAAGAGCATTTGAGAATTTCCTTAGAAACATTGAGGAAGAATGAGTTGTACGCCAAATTCGAAAAATGTGAATTTTGGCTAAGGGAAGTAACATTCCTTGGATATGTAATTTCAGAGCAAGGAGTGCATGTGGATCTAAGGAAGATAGAAACGGTTGTGAAATGGGAAGCACCTAAGAATGTAGCTGAAGTGAGAAGTTTCTTAGGTTTAGCCGGATACTACAGGAGATT
>JAOQML010000031.1:30700-41664 GCA_027568935.1 Erythroxylum urbanii
ATTGTGGTTTACAATTAAAGTTTTATTATTCAAATTGATATGATGCCATGTGGAGTGCTGTAGTGATCGCACGTAGCACTCCCTTATCTTAGGATATGTATCGGAATGACCTACGGGCGTCCCGGTGCGCACCCTACGGTAATGGGGTGTTACACTTATAGTTATTATAAAAGGCTTAGGCATCACATCTCCTAATGTAGGAAATGACTCAATTAAAAATCTGGACAAGGTAATTGCTCCAAGTCCTTCAACTTGCTTCCACTGTTGTTGTTGCTACTGAGGGACAAATAGAGAGCACCTCTCCTAAATTCTCTTTAAAGGAACTTCATGCTCTTCTTCAAGAGCTCCAACCAAAATTTATTGCTATCTCCTCTTCTACCATATTTGTCACATCAAGTACCTCAACCTCCTAATAACTTGATTATGCTTACTACAACCATATGAATTATGATCCTTTTATTCTTGAATCCTTAACAATAACATCTACTCCACACATTATTTATACTACTAATAACTCTATTATGCATATACAACATATAGGTACTGTTCACACATCAAAATTACTTTTATGCGAAGCCTTTCTTATTCCCAAACTCTCGTTAAATCTTTTTTTTAAATTGTGTAAACTTGGTGTTAACTTATCTTGTTCGAGTCATGATTGCATTATGCAGGATCCAAAAATAGGCAAAATCCTTGGGTGAGTATGTAAGGTTGGACGGTTGGTTAAGCTTACTTCTCACTTCCCTGAATCTTCCCTCAAAGCTTTTGTTGGTGTTGTCACTTCTCATATATGGAACTCTCGCTTAAGTCATCTTTCTACTTCCAGATTAGGGCCTTTAATCTTTAGTGGTACTCTAAGTCATGTTAAGACTGAACATTTTGACAGTGTCTTTTGTTAACTATCAAAAATTCATACCTTATTTTTTATCCTAATGATTTTATTTCTTTAGCACCTTTTGATCTAATTCACTTTAATATTTGAGGCCCTACACCTTATGAAACTATGGGTAGCATAAGTTATTATGTGATCTTTATTGAGGATTTTTCTCACTATATATAAAGTTATTTAATACGACATAAATTTGCAATATTCTCCATTTACTCTTGTTTTGCTAATATGATTCAAACTCATTTTTCTTACAAAATTATAGTATTTTTCACTGATAATGCCATGGAATATAAAGATATAAAATTCACTAACTTCTTTGCTCAAAAAGGGACGATCATTCGAAGATCCCGCCTAAACATATCTTAACAAAATGTTTAGGTCGAGCACAAAAATATATATATTCTTGACACTATTCGAGCCCTTCTTATGTCATCTTCATATTCTGAAACCCTTTAGGGTGAAGCAACCTTTACTGTTGTCTATACTATCAATCATATTCCTTCTCATATCATAGGTAACATCTCTACCTATGAGCGCTTATTTAATCGTACTCCTGACTATTAGTCTCTTAAAGTTTTCGGATGTGCGTGCTTTGTTCTTTTACAACCTCATGAGCACACCAAGCTAGAACTAGGAAAATGTTTATACTATTTTACAGGGTATGACATAGAGCATAAAGGATATAAATATTGGGATCCCCTATCTCAAAGAATTTGAATTTCTCGACATGTCACTATTTGGGAACATCAAATGTTTTTCGCACTATCAAGATTCTGAGACAATGAACCCTCAAAATAATTTTTTTTATCCTACCATATCTTATTTCCTAATATTTCTTCTATAGGTCCATCTTAAAGCTTTAACATGTCCACACATCTGGTGCCTAATTTTATTGTATCTTCTTCAGCTACATAACCTCCAGTTTCACCAAATAGCTCTTCCCCCTATATTCATTCACTAGAATCTACTGAATCTTCATAACTTCCTCATTGATCCTCTTGAGTAAGTCAACCATCAATTCATCTTAAATAATTTCATATTTATTCCACTATTTTTTATATATGAATCTTGCACCTATTACAAGACTAGCTATGACCTTTTGTGGTAATAAGTAATGACGAAAGAACTATAGGCACTATCCAATACCAACACTTAGGACTTAGTTGACTTACCTCCAGATAAGTTTTTTATTGGATGTAAAATGGGTTTACAAAATTAAGAATCAAGATGATGGATCAGTTAAAAATACAAAGCCCAGTTGCTTGTTAAGGGGTTTTCTCAAGAATATGAAATCGACTATGAGGAGACCTTTGTATCTGTATCTCATATAACTTCAGCTTGTTGTGTTATTGCAGTAGTTACCAGCAAAAGTTGAGAACTCTTCCAAATGGTTTTTAAGAATTCCTTTCTCAATGGTGATTTACTGGAAGAAGTATATATGCAATCTCAACTTGGGTATACTCATTTACCTAATAAAGTTTATCGCCTTCGCAAGGCATTGTATAGTTTTAATCAAGCTCCTTGAGTGTCATTTGCTAAATTAAGCTCCATCATCAACCATCTTAGCTTTACATCCAACTTTTATGATCATGCTTTTTTTCTCTGAAAAGCAGATCAAGGATGCAGTCTTCTTCATCTCTATATTGATGATATGATAAAAACATATGATAACAGCCAATAGACCTCTACTTTCACATTTTATCTTCATCGATAATTTGAAATGAAAGATTTAGGTCCCCTTATCTATTTTTTGGGCTTTAAAGTATCCTTTGACGATTTAAGTTACTATTTATTCCAAGTGAAATATGATACTGATCTTATTTGGCCTTACTGATACTAAGACTATTAGCACTACACTTGATTCTAATGATAATATTTCTGCTACTAATAGAATTAATCTGAGTAATGTTATCCTTTATTGACAACTTGTTCGTAGTCTTATAAACCATACTGTCACCCATTTAGACATTGCTTATGCTATTCACATTGTGAGTCAATTCATTGTACTACTCACTTTTCTGTTGTTCTCCATACACTTTGGTACATTCAAGGATCCTTGTTTCATAGGTTTCACATCAGTCATTCATCTTTATTAGACTTACATGCATACTCTAATGTTGACTAGGATAAAGACCTAACTGATCCTTGATCTACTATTGGCTATTGCTTCTTTCTTAGCATCTTTTATTTTTTGGTTCAACAAGAAATAACAGATTGTCTCTTACTCAAGCATTAAAGCAGAATACCTGACCTAACTAACACTACCTTTGAGCTCCTCCAATTATGATGATTACTTTAAGACATATGTGTCTCTTTTTACTCACTTTTCTTTTGTTCTCCGTATCCTTTGGTACATTCAAGGATCTTTGTTTCATGGGCTTCATATTAGTCATTCATCTTTATTAGACTTACGTGCATATTCTAATGCTGACTTGGCTAAAGACCTAATTGATCATTAATCTACTCCTAGTTATTGTTTCTTTCTTGGCATCTTTTATTTCTTAGTTCAACAAGAAATAACAGATTGTCTCTTGCTCAAACATTAAAGCAAAATACCTGACCTAACTAACACTACCTTTGAGCTCCTCTAATTATGATGATTACTTTAAAACATATGTGTCTCTTTTTATTTGACATTTTCTCTCTTTTGTGACAATCATCGTGCCATGAAAATTGCCCATAACGATGTCTTCTATGAATGGACAAAACATATCAAGATTGATTGATATAACTTGTGTCATCATGTGTTTCAAGGAACTATACAACTTGTTCCTATCTCATCCTAACCACAAATTGTTGATCTTTTTACCAAATCATATATGCCTTAACATTTTCAAGATCTTCTCTCCAAACTTAAGTTATAATCTTCATTACTGCATTAAGTTTGAATGGGGATATTAACATAATCCTAGAAGTTAAACATTAACACATATTTAGCCTTAGCTTTCTCCTAGAATCATATGTATTAATACCATAAGGTTCATTTGAGAGTGAGGAATTTCAAACCTTACATAATTTAAGTTTAAAACTTTGTTTTCTTCTTTAAGAGTGATGAATAAGTACTCTGTTTATTGTCCATAATTGATTGTATTTGTAACAACTCACGGAAACTTATTTTTTGTGTTTTCATAAGTTACATAAATCAATTACGGTTTATGTCATTTTTCAAAATAAAAAATGATATCTTTTTAAATCAATCATGTTTTAATAATTTAATTTTTATTTTTCATAATCGTAAAAGACACCAAAATCAATAAGACAAACAAACAGCGCCTACTTTTCATTATCTTCGACTGTTACAATAGTAAATGGTGGAAACTCAAATAATTCCATATCAAGTCAAATTTTAGGTACGGTAAACTCATCCCTTGCCAACAATTTATGTTTTTCCTCACAAGTTGCCTATAGTAACAAGAGCATCAATTTCTAATTTACTCTTAATTTCTAAATATTTCCATCGTAAGAAAGAAATTTTTATTCTGATATGATCAATTTATTATCAGTTACTTAAATTAAATTTATTGTATTTTAAAAGATTATTTAATTTATATTAAAATGATAATTGCAATGTTATTATAAACTATATTATATGACATAATACTATATTGGTAACCAAATTTGGTAGAATAAATCAATTAATTAAAGGCACAAAAGCTTAATTTGATAAACTGAAATCAACTTAGTAGAAAAATGAATTATAGACATGTTACTTACTGTTTAAGAATTATATTTCAAGCTTACATTAAATTTTCGATTACTCCACATTCTATTGTATTGACTCCAGAGATTAGTCCCATGTAATAATAGCATTAATGGAATGAGAATCTATTCAATAGACAATGCAATAATATGGAATTAACTGTTGAGAAAATTGATCGAATTAGGGCTGGATTACATCAAATAAATTTGAGATAGTTGAACACATAAATTTTACATGGAAAACTCCTTAAATGAATTAGGGTAAAAACCATGGCAAGAGTAGAAAAATTTCACTATAAGAAATAATAGTAGTTACAACCTCTCTATATTTTATACAAGAAATATGAGAAACACTCTCTATTGACCCTCACTAAGTGATACAAAGATTTTGGGTATGAAGAATGAGATTTTCTTAGAATGGATGCTTTGCAAATGAATAGGCCTCCCTCACGTGGTTTTGGATAGCTAACAATTAGCTGTCCACTATAATTGATGATTTCCAATAGTCGCAATTGTTGACCACCAACTATCATTCCAACAATCTCCCACTTGAAGATTTGATTGAGTATCAATCATATCTTCACACCACTTTTCTATCTTGCCATTTTCATGTTTCTCATGTCCCTATCAGGTCACTAGAGGATTAACACCAAATAAACTTGTCAATATTGATTGCCTTTATCATGAAATCTACTAAGTTATCTTTTGTATAAATTTTATCTATAACTCTTTCTTTGACTTTTTCTCAAACGAAGTGATACTGTACTTGTATGTGTTTGCTCTCTAAATGAAATGTTGGATTCCTTGCAAGATGCAAGGCACTCTGACTGTCACAAAACAAAGAAATTTTCTCTGTGCCCAAGTTCTTCCAAGAGCATTTTCAACCACACTACTTCTTTTCTGGCTTATGTACCTGCTACATATTCTACTTCTGTTGTTGACGTAGCAACTATTAATAGTAGTTTTGAGACATAACTTACAGTTCCACTCACAAGTTTAAAATATAACCTATAGTATATTTGCTTTTTTCAAGATCAACTGTATAATCTAAATCAACGTATCCACCGATAGTAAAGTCAAATCCTCTATAACATAATGCAACATCTGAGGTTCCCTTAATGTATCTTAGGATCCTCTTTATAGAATTACAATGCTCTCTACTTGAATTTGTCACGTATTGATTAACCACTCTCACTGCATATACAATATCTTGTCTTGTATTAATCATAACGAATATTAAACTTTCCACTACTGATGCATACAGTACTCGAGCATCTCCTTCCTCTCTTCTTCATTGCTAGGACTCATTTTAGAGGATAACTTGAAATTAACAAGAAGTGGGGTAGAAATTGGCTTAAAATCTTGCATGTTGAAATGTCATAAGATTTTAATCAAATAATTCTTTTGAGAAAGCCAAATCTTCCTATTATTTATGTCTCAGTGAATTTGCAAGCCAAATCTTTCTATTATTTATGTCTCAATGAATTTGTATCTTTAAAATCTTGTTTGCTAGTCCCAAGTCCTTCATATCAAATTCTTTGCCCAATTTTGCCTGTAACTCCTTCAAATGATCTTTGTTGGAGCCTACGACCATCATATCATCTACTTATAATATCAAGATAATGAAATCACGTTCAACAACCCTCTTGATATATGCACAAGGGTCTACATTGAATCTGTTGTATCTAAGGCTCATAATAAAGAAATCAAATCTCTTGTACCAACATCTTAGCGCCTCTTTTAGACCATATACAGATTTGTTCAACCTACAAACTAAGTTCTCTTTGCCTTTTTCTTCAAAACCTTCTGGTTAGAGTATATAAATTTCTTCTTCAATATCTTTATGAAGAAAAGATGTTTTTACATCTAACTGTTCAAGATGTAAATCAAATATAGCACAAATTACCAAGACTATGCGGACTGTAGTGAGTCGAACCACAGGAGACAATATTTCGTTGAAGTCAATTCCTTCTTCTTTGGCATATCTGTTCACCACTAATCTTGCATGATATCTCTCTACTTGATCTTCACAATTTTGCTTAATCTTAAAAACCCATTTATTTCCAATAGGCTTTTCTCCATGTGGTAGTGACACGAGCTCCTAAGTCTTATTCTTATGAAAAGCTTCAATTTCTTCCTGCATTATTGCCTTCCACAAAAATGCATCTGAGTTACTCATTACTTCTTAAAGAGCTGATGGCTCCCCTTCCTCTGTTAAAAGACAATATGCAACATTAGTCTCCATAATGTAATCAGAATGCCAATCTGGTTGCCTTTTTGTGCGATCTGACCAACAAATTTTTGGAACTTCATCTTCAACTAGTTCTTGTGCCTCATGCTCTCGTGTTGTTTCAGAAGAATCTTCTTGTTCAACTTCTTTTTCCACCTGTACAATTATAGTCTTCAAATTTTCTTTTAAAGTGTTATCTTCTCCTTCATCCCTTTGTAGTTGATCTCCTAGAAAGACAACATCCCTACTGATTATAACCTTATTGGTAGTGGGATCCCATAGGCAATACCCCTTTACTCCATTAGCATATCTCATGAATATGCATTTCCTGAAATTTGGATCCAGCTTAGGGCATTGTACATCATGTACATTGGACTTCCAAATATATGAAGGTTTAAATAATCAACTAGTTTACTAATCCATATCTTCATTGGTGTCTTCAACTTAATTGCAGTTGATGTAACATAATAGGTGGTATTGACTGCTTTTGCCTAAAATTTCTTCTCTCAACCTGCAGTTTTTAATATCGCTCTTGTTCTTTCTAACAAGGTTCTATTCATCCACTCTATCACTCCATTTGGTTGAGGAGTGTATGGTATTGTAAACTATCTTTTGATCCCTTCTTGTTTGCAAAATCTTTCAAAATCATTTGTCCCCAAACATTTGATCCTCTTTCCAGATTTAAGCTCAACTCTAGATTTGTAGAACTTTGAAGACTAGAAACACATCTGACTTCCTTTTGATCAGATACACCTAACATCTCGTAGAATAATCATCAATCAATGACATAAAATAATTTAATTTACTTCTCTTGGGGATGGAATCGGTGCTTCCCATACATCAGAGTGAACCAATTCTAGAATAGCCTTGCTTCTATAATTTGATGTGTCGAACTTCAAACGATGTTGCTTACTTGTAATATAATTGTCACAAAAAGGAAGTGATAATTTTGTAAGTCTAGGAAGTAGCTTCAACTATGCAAGGATTTTCATTCCTTAATCAAACATATGCCTAAGCTTCTAATGCCACATCATTTCTGATCTTTCACTTGAATTACTTGAGATAACTGATGCTTCAGCTTCCTATACAGCGTCTTCCTTTACCATCTATAAATTTGCAGCTTTCTTTTCTCCCTTTATAAGTACAAGCACTCCTCTTATTAATTTAATGATAAATTTGGAGCTATCTTTTCTACCTTTATAAGTACAAGCACTCCTCTTATTACTTTAATGATTCCATTCTCACCATTAATCTTGCACCCAAGATCATCCAGTTGTCCTATAGACAGTAGGTTCTTCTTTAAGCCCTATATATACCACACGTCTTTAATCATACGAATTGTACCATCATACATCTTCAGCTTGATAGTTCCAATGCCAACGATCTTTAGGGCATGATCACTACAACTGTACACAAATCCTCTAGAGATAGGTTCATAATGATGGAACCATTCTCTTTGAGAGGTCATGTGGAATGTAGCTCTTGAGTCAAGAAGCCATACTTCAACAATTCATTTCCTGCCTTCATTATCCTTTGCTACTTCACAACATAGAGCATTTCCATCATTAAACCAACTTGCCACATTTCTTTGAGGATTGTAATTTTTCTTTAAATTCCAACAATCCTTTTTCAGGTGACCATTCTTGCCACAATTTTAGCATTTTAAATTCTTCTTAATTTTGATATACCATGATTATTGTTTACAGTTTGACCTCATTCTATTGATCTCCCTCTCATCACCATCAGGGCCTCCACATGTTTTGAACTTGCCTGTCTGTCTTCCTTATTCTTGCATTGATTTTCATCTTCTAGGATAGCGGCTACAACATCATCGAAGACTAGAACATCCGTAATGATGTTATTTATTAAGTTAATGAAGAGTTGATCATATAAATCAGGTAAACTTTAAAGTAGAAGCTTAGTACGTTCATTTGGCTTTATTTTACAACCCAACGAAGTGAGTTGAGAGAATAAAGTATTCAAGGGATTGATGTGTTTTGTTATTGAAGTAGATTCCGTCATACGAAGAGTATAGAGTTTCCTCTTAAGAAAAATTTTGTTGAGCAACGATTTGGTCTCATAAAATTTTGTGAGATGATCCCAAATCTCCTTTGTCGTCTTCTTTTCTTCTATGCTTGACAACACCCTATCTGCTAGTGCCAGATGAAGATTTACAATAGCATTCCCGTTCATCTCATTCCACTTAGTATTATTTATGCATTCGGTCGGCCTTTCACTTATAGCCGCTAGACAATTATCTTTTCTCAAGATATCATTCATTTTCAACTTTTACAGTGAGAAATTACTCCCGTTAAATTCTTCTATCTCAAATTTTGCTAGCATTGCTTCTATCACAAACTTCTTTGATTAAAGAATCAGCTCCCACTATTTTACGTGAGTAGTAATTGTATACGTGAATAGTAACTATACACGTGAATAGAGCCCAATATCTTCAAATAGTGATCTAACTTATTTTCTGATATGAAGGATCCACTATTCAGTGGCAACTATAGAGCATACAATAAGTAGACCTGCATACCCAAACTAGGCTCTAATACTACTTGTTGAGAAAATTGACCAGATTAGAACAGGATCATAGCAAATAAATTTGAGATAATTGAACACATAGATTTTACGTGAAAAACCCCTTAAATGAAAACCATGGGCAAGAGTAAAAAATTTCACTATAAGAAATAATAGTAGTTACAACCACTCAATATTTTATACAATAAATATGAGAAACACTCTCAATTAACCCGCACAAAGTGATACGAAAATTTTAGATGTGAAGAATGAGATTTTTAGAGAAGGGATGCTTTGTAAATGAAATGGGGAGGCCTATTTATATGCTTCCTTCACGTGGTTTTGGACAACTAACAATTAGTTGTTCAAGTTGCAATTGTTGATTTCCATTAGCCGCAATTGTTAACCACTGCCTATTATTCCAACATTAACAGGCACTTTGTTTTCCTCACCTCTTATTATTTTCTTATTGATTCCATTGATTTCTTCAAACTTCGACGTAGGCTTTATGTAATATGTTATGTCTGACTTAACTAAGCTCATCCCAGCCAGTTAGGATTAAGCATGCTTATCCTAATACTATTCAAGTATTTTCGTTTGATACTTACTAAACATCTATATTTGATGATGGGCTCTCCGTTCAAATATCTAATTCTTTAAAAGGAAAAAAAAACATAATCGGAATATAGAAGCAGGCACCATACATTTGAGTAACTTCCCATACCCAACAGAGCTTGGAAGGTCCAATATGTAAATAGCTAACACATCAACAAACTTGCACACTCCCTTCTCAGTTTTATCCTTTACTTTCTTGACGATCTTCGTTGTCCAGTGGGTGCTCGTTAAATCAACAGAAACCGCAGGAGGTCACCACCTACCCCACCAAAGCTTCCCGTCATAGGCAACTTTTACAATTGGGATTGTATCCAGACCGTTCTCTCCAATCCTTAGCTCAACGTTATGGTCCTGTAATGCTCTTACACCTTGGCAACGCACCGATCCTTGTGTTCTCGTCTGCAGATGCAGCTCGTGAGATCATGAAAACTCATGATCTCATCTTCTCAAATAGACCTGATTCTGCAAATGCCAAAAAACTTATGTATAATTACGGGGACATTTCCTTTGTCAACTATGGAGAGTACTGGAGACAATTGAGGAGCATATGCGTGTAGCAGCTTTTCAGCGTCGAAAGGGTTCAGTCATTTCGATTCGTTATGCTGCGTATAGTTACTTAGATCTATATGCTGAGACAGAACGAAACAAAAATTTAGAGATAGAACAGAATAAAAATTAGAGACAATGAGGTGTTTGGTTGTAATAGACAAAATAGATAAAACTGTGTGCGTTTCGAGAGTAAAAATGTGTTTGATTACAATTAACAGAACATAAAAACAGTGTCAATGACTAAAGTATCCCTACAGTATAATATGATTGGAAAAATATAATTCATTGATTATTTAAAAACGAATTATTTGTATTAGTATTTTTTAATTGTATCTATAAATAAGGAATTAAAAAAATGAAGAACATAAAAATTTCATGAAACGAGCTAAAAAAGCGGTTGCGGTTGCTAAAAAGAGATAAAATGAGTTAAAAACTTATTGAATAAATAAACAATTAATT
>JAOQML010000031.1:50773-71523 GCA_027568935.1 Erythroxylum urbanii
GATTGTCGTAGCTAGCTACCATACATAATAAAACGATAATGTTTTTTTTGAAAAATTAAAAATTTTGATTGATAATGAAAATGAGAAGACCAAATTCTGGAGAGAATAAGTCTATACATCGTACAAGCCAAGAACATGATGACATTATGAGCACATAAGTCTATACATTGTGGATGCATGCGTCTACTTCATCGTACTTTCTTTAATATATTCCACCCTTTCTAGGTTTGGAATTCATCAAAGGGAAGTCTCGGGAGCAAAGACCCACCCCAGCCATAAATTGCATCTCCAGAAGTTTCCCAGTTAGGGCGATGGGAGATGGCGATGGACGATGGGTGGGCGATGGACGATGGGTGAAGGGCGATGGGCATTCTAATAAGTTAAATTATTTATATATGAATTGGAACTAATTTAACTTATTTCTATGTGAATTTTGCACTTTATTTAGTTAATTCTCACACATTTCAACTTTATTGCTTAATAGGTACAAATGGATAGAGTTTGGGGCAAGAGGCATAACTTTCGTTGTAGATATCGGATTAAAGTCATTCAAGTATGCTTTTAAAGAGCACTCCGAGTTCTATAACTTTTGTGAAGATTTAAAGAAGAGATTTTTGCCATATAAAGGGTCCAAAATTGCATGTTTATGTAGATGTTCAGTGTATGTCCGCTCAGCGGACATAATGTCCCTCCAAACAGACATGAACAGAGAGGGAAAGCTGGAAAACCCGAGAAAGTCCGCTCAGCGGACATGAAGTCTACTTAACAGACATTCGCTAGCCAAATTTGCTCCAGAAGATAGAAAAGGTCCACCTAGCAGACATTAAGTCCGGTTAAAGGACTTTGTCGGCACTATTATGATCCTCATTTCCTTGTTTGGAAAAAACTAGTTTCTTTGAGCCCAAGACACTATAAATACTCATTTTTAAGACCAAAAGAGGGGTTCTAGCATTGAAAATGAGGCTACAATATAGGAGGCACCCAAAAGAGGCAAAGAAGAGGAAGAAGGATGATTGAATTAAGCATTGGAAGCAAGTTTGTTTTGTGTTCTCTCAATCTTCTCTCTCTTCCCTTTCTTGTATGTTGATTGTCTTTATGTATTTAGATTATTTTATCATGTTCTAGAACTAAACCTCATTTAGGGTTAGGGATGTAGCCTATTTTAGGGGACTGATTTATGTTTTATGGATTGATAAGTGTTGAATGAAAGTTCTTGGGTTATATTTATCTTTCTTGAACTTCATTGTTGTTTCTATGCTTGATCTCTATAGATGCAACCATAGGAATTATATGATAGATTGAGAGGTGAAGTATGATTTGTGCAATAGGAAGATAAATACATTGGATTTAGAGATAGAGATATCCTGAACTAGTGTGGTAACTTATGGTTTCTTGTTCTTAACGAATTTGACTAATTAGGTTTCGCAATGAGAGATGGTAATTAACTAGTTGGGTATTCTTATATGTCTTGAGAGAGAATATAAGTGAATTTGTGCAATTGTTATTATAACCTGTCATTCAATCAGTTTCATAATTTATCAATCAATCTCTTAAATTGATGAACCCCAAAGTCCTCAGTCTAAATCATCAGATTTACCTTACTTGTTTATTTACAGTCTTTACAATTTATTGTCTGCTTAAATCCAATCAACTTTTAAGTTTCTTTCCATTTTAGTTCACGTAAGTAGGATTAATTTAATAGTGAGTATTTTCGTCCTTGTGGGATACAACTTTGGACTACTTGGTATGTGGCTACTAAGAACGATTCTGTGCGCTTACAGATTTTGTTTACCACGTTCCTCTTCTCCGCGCAGTCAGTGTTACCAAGGTATAAAGGTCTCTAACTTGACTTGTGCGGGTTTTCTTCTAGTATCCATTGAAAGTAGTTCTACTCTGCTAGGCGTAAAACTCTAACGTGGAGTAGTCTTAGAAAATGTTGAATGAGTCGTAGACTTATATCTGTTGGACGAGTAGTTAAAGGCTTACAAGTTCCTGTGCTTTGGCTTATAGGTTTCTTCATGTCCTTAACCTGTTTGACGAATTGTGCCAATGATTTCAACAACAACCTACATGTTTAGTAAGACAATTTCCTTAAGAAATTGAAATATAAATAGTAGACTGTGTGATAATCATAATTAATTGAAATATGTTGTTATAATTAGTTTGATACAATTATAAATATTTTTCATTCACTAAGGCAAAAAGTGCTTTACGCAATGATATGTGTGCAAAAGTTTAAAAATGTGTTGTTAAAAATTAATATAAGGTAATAATTTTAAAGTATTGCCTTTTAATAATAATAAAAGGCAAAGACAATATTAATTTGTTGCTACATATAAGAAAAGGTAACAAAATTAAAAAAAATTACACTAAAGTCTTATATATGCAACATTTGAAATTATTGTTATAGTTTCAGTCATCTATTTGTTAAAGGGTATTTGCTAATGTCATATTTATTTATATAGTTACGTATTAATGTATATTTAAAATATAAAATTTCTCTATTTACTAATGAATATTTAGAATATGTATAAGAAAATTAAAATACCCATCAATATATTTAGTAAAATTAAAACACATCATACAATTGCTCTAAAATACATAAAATTACTGTAATATATATACATAACCATAAATCGACCATTTATTGTTTTAAATTAATAAGAGTTGGAGCATAACTTCTGGAGGAAAAAACTTCTCCTACCATAAAAATAACAAAATGACCTCAAAGATTGTCGTAGCTAGTTATTACACATAATAAAACAATAGTTTTTTTGAAAAATTAAAAATTGTAATTGATAATGAAAATGAGAAGACCAAATTCTGGAGAGAATAACTCTCTATATCGTACAAGCCAAGAACATTATGACATTGTGAGCATATATTAATACAAATAAAAACAACCTACAATGACAGTGTTGGATTGGAAAAGGGCCACCATCTTGAACGACATCATTACAAGTGGGAAGGTCCACAGACTTGGTATAGTTTTGCAAAAGGGGTTAAAAAACCCCATTTGCACGTTATTTAGTGACTTAGTCAATTAGGGTTTAGAAATCACAGAGGTGATTAACGAGTCAATCTTCCTCTGTACGTTTTCAGCAAACCAAAGGCAAGAATTTGTGTTGTGGATGCATGTGTATACTTCATCATACTTCCTTAAATCTTTTCCACCCGTGCTAGTGTTGGAATTCATCAAAGGGAAGTCTCTGGAGCAAAGACCCACTGCAGCAATTAAATTCCTTTCTAGAAGTTTCCCAATTAGGGTGATGGGAGATGGCGATGGACGATGGGTGAAGGGCGATGGCCGTTCCTCTTCTCCACACAGTCAGTGTTACCAAGGTATTAAGGTCTCTAACTTGATTCATACAATTTTTCTTATAGTATCCATTGAATGTAGTTCTACTTTGCGAGGCTTGAAACTCTATCGTGAAGTAGTCTTAGAAGATGTTGATCCAGTCCTAGACTTATGTCTGTTTGGAAGAAAAGAGTTAAAGGTTTACAAGTTCCTGTGCTTTGACTTATAGGTTCTGCGTGTTCTTAACCTGTTTGACAAATTATGCCAATGATTTCAGCAGCAACCTACATTTTCAATAATACAATTTCCTTAAGAAACTCATCGATTTCAATGCCTTTTGGTACTCTCACCATCTCTTCATCATTGTCTACACTCTGCTCATTGTGTATGGCCATTACTTGTACCTGACGCATGAGTGGTATAAGAAGACAATAAGCTCTTAACTCCTTTTATGGCATCTAGATACTTCATATTCTTTGATTATTCAAATTAGTTAATTGTTGCACTCAATAGTTTTCCTTAAATGGCAGACTTGGATGTACATAGTTATGCCCATTACACTTTACGCTAGTGAAAGACTTATTAGAGCGCTAAGATTTAGCATTAAAGTTGTTACTATAAAAAAGGTAAATCGAACAATCTCTTACTATGAACATATCATATGTGGACTTACAGTTGTTAAAGCCTCAGGGATTCAGATATAAGAGTTGACAGTACGTGTTTGTGAATTGCACTGCCGTGTCTCCATTTACTTGATTATCTTATGTAATGCATGTTAACGAACTTCATGTGTATGTTAATTGTTAGAGAGTTTTGTTTTACTACTATGTCTCCATTTGCTTGATTATCTCTAGAATTTGGTTTTTTCATTCAACCTGTCACCATGTTTTTTTTATGTGTGTGTGTGTGTGTGTGTGTGTGTGTGTATGTGTATATATATATAGGATTACATAGATATTGAAATGTTATTGATTAACATTTCTTCATATATGTTCATTTAATGTATTGTCATGTATAAACACATATATAAGTTGACATTGCTTATCAAATAAAAAAATTTACTTAATAATTGATTATGATTACTATGTATGACACATTTTTTTGTAAGAATCAAAGAGTATGTCAGATAAATAAAAGATTAGTGACTCAAGGCCCCTTTAACCCGATTCTATTTTGTCTTAAATTAATGGATCTTACTTAACTAAATTTGTATGATTTGGATAAGTGACTTAATATTACATGAATTTAAAGGCAAAGTTAGGAATAAGATATAAGATATGGTTTAACAAGAGTTGTTACTTAATAGATCTAGGAGTCGCAAAAGATTTGATTGATAAGAATGTTATCTACATAATTTAAGTTTAGTTAGTTTGTTGAGTGGCTCAGAATCAACTAAATTTAAATGAGATCCTAGCCTACTAGAGAGATTAGAGTAATATTTTTGAATAGTAGTGAGGGCCATTATTTTGAATAAAAAATAGGAGTAACTAAATACATTATTAAAGTCCTAATCTTTTTTAGTAGTTATAACATAACAGCAACACTTGCATTTCTTACATTTTGATTTTATTCTGAATAGAATTTATCTTGCTTAGTATAATTGACACTAATAGTAAGTGAACCAAATTTCTTAGACATAATTTATATTTGAGAAGAGTTCTCAAAGTTAGAAAGGAAAATTGTATGCGCATTATGTAATTTGGCTATAATCCTCATTAAGGATTTGGTTACAAAGTTTAAGAGATAAGTTAACAACATTTAAATGACAAAACGTAATAACATTTGGAATTGAATAATGTCTCATAAAATTTTGTAACATCATATAAGATGTATGCTAACACCATTATTGTAAGATGCAAAGGATGCTTGAAGTAAAGTTGAAAGGTATAGTACTTTGATGAACTATAGAATGATAATAGTTATCGTTAAAAGAAATGATTGCATGACTTTTCTTACCTATGCAAAATATGATGGAGATCGTATATATTTCTACTTTATGCTTATGTGTATTTAATACTAAATTTAGATTCAACATTATTATAATGTTTAAGTCATAGCAAGAAATATATTGCTGAGTAAAATTAGTTGATCAAATAATTTGTATATGTTGGATCAAAGGAGATTTATGCTTAACATAAACAGGAAGAATACAAACTTGGATAACTAAGACTATCCTTTCATGCCATATTAGGTAAATTAACATAATAAGAATCATAAAGCCGTATATTATAAAATTTGTGAAAGTTTCTTAAATTTAAGAATAAATAAATTAACTTTTAGTGAAAGGGAGATGATGGTGTTGAATTATTAGATCTTATATGTGATGTATTAGATGGAATAACAATTCATGAAGGAAGATTCTTATATTTCGTTAAAAATACTAATGACTTTATATGGTATAGTTACATGTATCAAAAGAAATATTGATTTAAAATTTCAAAAAGTTCAAGATGTTTAAATCTAAGTAGAAATTAAGCATTAAGAATGTTGAAGCATTTTGAGGAGATCGATATAGTGACATTTAATTTTTTAATTATTTATAGGGTATGACATTATCTAGTGAATACCTTTTACAAAAAAATTCTATAAGAGTATAGATTTATATAAGCAGGAAAATACAATATGAGATATTGTATGATGTAATAGATCTATTTCTTTTATATCTATGTCTTGTATTACATATTACCTTAGAAAGCTTCAATTAAATCAATTAGCAATCTTTCATATTAGATATGAAGCGTGAAGACTTTGAAAAAGTCAAAGTTAATGATTTAAGGATGTAATGTTTAGTTAAAACATATATTATCCACTAAGTTTGGAACTAACTTAGATAATAAAAAGTTGTGAAATATCCAAAAGGTTAGATATAATCTTACAGAACCATTAAACAAAATTTTTATTTCAATGAACATTTATAGAAGAACGGTTCTCATGATAAGTGTTGAGAGTAAGATGAAGTTTGAAAAGTTCAAATCTTATGACAATACACCCAATTAGAACTAGTGCCTTTGATGATAATTTTGATGTATAGTTGAAAGGCTACGAGACGTTAAAAGATTCACTTTCATTATAAATTTAAAGAGCTTTTTTAAAGATGATTGTGAATTCATCATCTCTATAAAAAGGTTAGTAGGAGTATATTGTCCTCTTCAGTGGGAATATGTAGAGACATATTGCTCATAGAGAGAACAATAATCCATATTTTTAGTTGTTGGAAATATAATTGTGCAAGAACAATTCATATTAGATATGA
Source organism: Erythroxylum urbanii (assembly GCA_027568935.1). NCBI lineage: Eukaryota > Viridiplantae > Streptophyta > Magnoliopsida > Malpighiales > Erythroxylaceae > Erythroxylum > Erythroxylum urbanii. The sequence continues at coordinate 57,325 of JAOQML010000031.1, forward strand.
AAAGGTAACAACTCAATACTGGAAAGTAGATTTATAAAGATAGATGCGAAAGTTATTTACATGCGAAAGTTATTTACCTATTCTACTTCAAGTAAATAGATAATGTATTAAAGGTGTTTAATATTTGAGATATCTGATGCTTATGAAGTATTGAAGATATCCATTATTTTATGTATGAGTTGATATTTAAATTCAAGGTTAAATGGATATTAAATTTAGAAGTAAATCCTAATTAAGGTATGATTTACATGGTATAATATTATTTTAAAATTATAAAAGTTCCAATGTAGCATTAATTGCTAATAAGGCTAAAAATACATTTATCATTTAGTGGAAATGATAATTTAGATAATAAGTTATTTAATGGATTTGATAGAGTTCCTTGCATTTTTTAAACAGTAACGTACTGTACAACATTAGAGCCTTTAGGCAAGTAAATGGAGCTAAGGTCTCATCAAATATCCAAGTATGTATTTAGGCAATTTCTCTTAATTATGATAATAATTAAAATAAAAGTTGTAAGATTTAAGTAAAAGCCCACAATAAAGAATCTTGTAGAATTATCTCACTAAACTACTATCCCAGCAGTGGCATGATCATCATAAGGAGATATGATATAAGATACTTAAATGATTGACTTAGTCCAAGTGACAGATTATTGGTTTATGCCCTACAACCAATCGATTAGTTATGGTTTAATGACATAATTATTTAAAGACATTCTTTATCTTAATATATATTTTTGATTTATACGATAAAGTCTATTAGAGAAATTGATATTGCAAACAAAATTGTGATAAGATCATAATTATAAAATTCATATTGCACTTATATATTATCCCTAAATTGTTCATTGTCATTATGCTATTAAGAATGGACATTAATAGAGGCTAAGAAGAGTAACACACGTTATGTTTTTTTTTATGAAAGAAGTAGTCGATCTCATAGAGTAAATTATAGAGATCCTAAGCAAATGTGTAAGTGCTTGTTAGAGAACAAGTTTACTAAATTAACCCTTTATGAGAAATCCATTCGAAAAATTACTTATATATCTATGAAAATTCTCATTGTGATGATTGTATAAGTGATGAATTGAGATCTCCAAATTTATCTCATATAAGGATTAATATATTTTGATGCCACTTATGTCCTATTATAATCAAAAGTAGCTCAGTTAGTAGTCAATGGATATAATATGAACTATTTGGATGTAGTTGAGTAATTAATATAAGATTCATCACCTTATAATGATTAAGGAAAATGTTCCACTATTTTCTGTTAGTATTAATTTGAAAAATCCTTGAAAAAGGTGGAATGACACTTTGAAAATAGTTTTCAAATGCTATTAATTAAATCAATTACTAATGGCAGAGAATTAACATGATTGAATTCAAATATAGTAGACATTAATTCTATAATTTATGTTTAATCGAAACATTATATGATAAAATGATTGAATTATACGAAAAAATAATGCACATAAAGGTTAGATAAAATCACTTTGATATTCTTAAATATTTGAGTAGCCATAATGATGCGATGTTAGATGTCAACCTTAATCTAGGACAAAAATTATTTAACTAGAGAATTAAAAATAATCTAAATTAATTTAATTTTCTAATCCTAAATATGATTAATATTATAATTTATATCCATTGTCAACATATTTGAGAACCTAACGGGTCACACACAAAGAATGAGTTAAACAGAGAAAAGTTATTTTAATCAAGTTGGACTTGATTGTAAAATTTGAGAAACTTTATGATTAACTATGTGGTGTTTAATAAATAAGGATCAATATGAGATATTGAATTCTATTTGGACATAATTTGAATTGAATTAGAATTAATTATAATTCTAATTAAAGTTTAATTGAAATTAGAATTTAATTTCAATAAATTACTAAAATACGCAAAGCTTATTATAAATATGCTTAGGCTTTAAGAGAGATAACACTTGTTGCTTAACTCTCTTTGTAACAGTTGAAGAGTTCTCTAAACTTATTATGTGGATAATGTTAGAAGTCTAATATTTGTGCCAAAAACTGTTTGAGACATATAACAAGAAAATGATCAAGCTTCGAATTAAGATACAAAATATGTTTTGCTTTGTTATGATTTATATGTTAGTTATTTTGTAAAATTTACGTAATCTTGACTTTCAACAAATCATAAAAAGTTCCATAACTATTTTGTTGTGTGTAGGATTAAATCCAACCATGATTTCCTAATAAGTAAGTTGTAAGATATTTTTATCAAAGTTTATAATTAAGTTATTTGCCAATTAGGTTATTTGCCAATTCTAAGGAAAAAAGCCATTGGTATATCTTTAAAGGGTAACTCAGATGGTTGTGGAAGATCTTTAAATGTCTCTAACTGATAAGTAAAAAATATAGCATATTTTACACCCTTATTTTATATTGTTTTAATTTATTTACATAGCAAATTAAGGTAAAATAATTGCAACATTTTACTATTATTAACCTAAGTCATTTAGTTCCATATTTTATTTCTAAAAGGGGTTTAAATTATACTAAATATTTTCTTATAGGCTTTGTGAATTTAAGGAAAGTAAACTAGAAGAAAATATGGCCGTTAGCTTAGAAGGGAGACCAAAAACAAGTAAACAACCCACTAGAACGAGCAAATAACCAAGCAAAAAATCCATCAACAGAAAATGAAGCAACCCAACAAAAACACAGTAGCTCAAGACTCAGCCCATCACCAAAAGAGCCCAATTCAATAACAAAATGAAGCAAAATGCAATAAAAGGATGCAAAATCAGCAAAAGGAAACAAAATGCAATGCAACAGTCAAGACATAAAACAAAACATAGCGTAACAACCAAGAAGAAAACAAAACGCAACAAAATAAGATGGAGAAAACGCAACAACCAAAAGTAAGCAAAATATAGCAGCCAAGACAGTGCAAAATGCAATAGAACAAGACATCAGAGTGGAGAAGGAGATGCACCCAATAGATGTCTTTAGCTCCAAATCTCTTCAAAATGGAAGAGATAGGAGGGAAATCAGGAAAATCCAATAACATACGGGGTTAGGAGTCATTTCAGAGGCTATAAAAATGGCGGAGTAGTGGAGGAGAAAGCAACAAGCAATCCATGCAAAGGGGAGATTCTAGAGAGGATTTTTCATTTGTAAAAGTTGATTGAAGCAAGGAGCTAGCGCGTGGAGGTGTGAGATTGTTCAGAAAGTCACAAACCACTGAGATCAAGTTAATACCTGACTAATGGAGGAAGAAATTCTAGACCTTTAAAGCTAGTCTAAGGTCTGTGAAGGCTAAAAAATTTGAATGAATTTTGTAAAACTTCTCCCTACTTCATTTATGATTTTCTATGGTTAGTTGATTCTAACTGCTAAATTTAGTTTAGAGATGCACTTTGAATATTTGGATTATTAATTTTCTGAATTCATTGACTCATTACCGACTTAATTTAATATTTATACAATGTATGAATTCTCTGATTTCTAATTCATGTTCTTTATATGATTGGAGTCATCCTTGATTATGTGAATGTGAATTTAAATCATTAACTCATAATGCGTTGTAAGATTTGGAATTTATTTGTTCTTCGAATAGATTATCAGAGGTTAGATGTATCTCTTAGTTCATAATGTGCTTTTAGTTGAGATTGAGCTGGTTCGATTCTAGAAATTGAAAGAAGATAAGTATGAGCTAGTTGGTTAGTTTTTTAGGTTTAACCTGCTAAATAACTCGGATGATCCAAGTATATCAAATTACATAGCGAAACTGAAATTTAAACATTGTTTGTCCACTTGTACATATTAGATTAAGTTAGAATAAATTTAGAAGTTATTTATTTATTTTGAATATATTTAATTCAAAATTCTAAACCACCCTTTTTTATATACACACATTTATATTGGATTAATTCATAGGCTTTGAACTTGTCGCAAATTGCTTGCATTGAAGTTTAAAATGGAACAAAATAATTGATTCACAACAAAAGAAGAATTTAGATGAAAAACGATAACTTTTTCAAAGGTTATCCAAGTTGCGAAAATATTCCAAATTTTTGTTAAGATGTGTTTTAAGTTTAGGAAAGCAAGTTAAATGTTTAAGTACATACTTCATGTTTTGCCTATGATTTGACTTGTCTTATAAATTACTTAAATTCTAAACTATCTAACCAAATTGGATTGAGTTTGGAAGTAATTTAGAAGCTATATTTTTTTTAGTTTTCATGTTTTTTCTTTATTTTAAGTTTTAAGACTACGTGTATGACATAACGGAATTCGCTAGCATTTAAATGGTGAATTAATAATTCAAGTGTTGGTTAAATTAGATCGTAAATTTTTTTATGTTGATGTAAGGAAAATTTATATTTCATGCTTTATGGTTAATGCTGACTATTGTGAGTTCTACGATGACTTTTATTAAGTTATAAAATAATTTATCAGCTTTTTAAAATATTGGTTGAATGATTTTTTAAAAATGTGTTATACGTTCATTTTGTTCAGTTTTAATGTTATATCTCACTAATGTGGTTAAAGAAGACATTACTTGAGCGTTGATAATGTTTATATTTTTTATAGAATTCCTCTTGTATGATTGAAATTGTCTATTTTAAAAGTATTATAATTAATAAACTAAATTACCAAATTAACTTTCCTATGAGATCGACTCTTATTTACTCTTATACTAAATTGATTAGTAAATTAGAAATTAAAATAAGGATTTAATTTGTATACACCTAACTACACGAATTAATAACTCTTAAAATAAAAAGGTTTAAGTCGTAGATCAAAATAATTCTCAATTCTTGGGGTTAAAATTGATATTATCTGAATTGTACTTCTCACTTAATTTTAAATTGTTAAAATTATTAATATATTCTAAAATTAATTACTACAAATTTTACCAGGTTAAAAATTGTTAATGATAAGTTTTAAATGATTTATTACTTAATGAAAATCTGAAAGAATCCTCATAAACTTGCATCTAACCATTGTTAATTAAATCTACAGCTCTTTTTTCTTTTTCCTCGGAGGGAACTCGCACTAGACGCTATCTGAAGAGTCCTCCTGAACATTAATTACTATACAACGACAGGTATGAAGGTCATCGACTGCCAACGTGAATTGCTGAAAAGCTAACTGGTTGGCATCTCAACACGTATGTATTCTTAACTCCGTCCGCTAGACAAAATCTCTCGAGTTTACAATTGTAACCTTGAAGAGAAAAGATTAGTTTCGCAGTAGGTCCACTCTGAGTTCAAAAATTTGACAATAACCACTGTGGTGGGACGAATATGTTTAAAGTCAAAATCTACGACTGTTCGTTTGTTTTAGATTGATTGACAGAGTTGAAACAAATAAAGTAGCAATCCTAATATGCTTTTCAGAGACACGGATTAAATAATGCTTTGTTGCTGAGCCGACAAATAAGCAATAGAACCAAGACTTTAAATTGTAAATTATGAGTTGTTGCAGGAAGTATTAGATCAGGCGGGCTTCAGATCACACTACATTATCAGTGGATAGAGATTGTAAAGAAATCTTGGATGATGTGGCGACAATTAAGAGTTAGAGTTACAATGAGACTCAACATCTGAAGATAGTGGAGATCTTCGAAAATAAGAGTGCTAGTTTCCTATTTGAATGTAAACTCTATCTTTTTGTTATCTTGTAAATTATATCTTATCAGTTAGAGTCTTATTTGGATGGGAGTGTTATCTAATTAGTCAACATGATATAATCTGATAGAAATAGACGTGATCTTAGAACGATCTTAGGTAGTTCAATTTAAGTGGGATTCTGAATATAACTTGGCTTCCAAGTTAGAATGCCTATATATAGCTCATTCGAGCTTTGCTCTGAACATTCAGTCTAAGAGAGAGCATTCCTTGTATTCTTTGGAGGGAAACTATGTTTTACCGTATCTCTCTTGTTTCCTTGTTGCTTTTACTGCTTCCGTAGTATTGTTTCTTTGAGTGTGCAAGTTAAACACTTCAAGGGTCGTTGAAGACTGAAGTCTCACTTAAGCGGACCTAAGTGAGGCTGTCGTGCAAAAGGTGTTGGCGATCAACTTTGGTGAAAGTTTGAGTCCCAAGGTGAGTTTTGTAACAACTAGTATCAGAGTCTAATTTCGGGATGACAGTAGGCAACTTGACAAAACGAGTGACTAGGCCGAAGCCACTCATTGGGCCAATTTCTTAAGGGGAGGAAGAGGTCACATCTCACAATACTCGATTCGAGATGTTGGACGCACAAATCCAACAGTTGCAACAACAGATGGCGGATTTGTTGAAGGCACACAAGGAGGCCCAGTTCCAAATCACAGTGCTGAGGTGTGCCATTGCAACAGATGCTGGTTGTGCGGAAAGCTCACCACCAAAACCTTCAGCGGTGAAGGTACGTGATCCTAGGGTGTTCTAAGGCGTGCAGACGACAAGATACTTGAGAATTTCTTGTGGGATATGGAGTAGTACTTTGCGGCTGCTAGGGTGCTCGATGCTGAGAAGGTCAATGTGACATCCATGTACTTAGATGGGGATGCCAAGCTCTGGTGGAGGACGAGGACTTCTGTGAAGATCAGTGCAAGTAGAACTCTTGTGGATACGTGGGAGCTCATGAAGAAAGAGTTGAATAATCAATTTCTTTCGTTGCATACTTTATGGCTTGCGAGGTATGCCTTGAAGAAACTGAAACAATAAGGTTCGATAAAAGACTATGTTAAGTCTTTTAGGCCTCTATTACTTGATATTGAAAACATGTTAGACGAGGACAAGCTCTTCAACTTTTTGTTTAGGTTATAACCGTGGGTGCAAATGGAGTTGCGAAGGGAAAATGTGAAGGAAGTGGTTGGTGCAATCGCAGTTGCTGATGCCTTGGTAGACTTTTGAGTGATGAAGGAAACTAAGACAAGCTCCTCTAATTCTGCAAAGGGCAAAGACCATGCTCAACAGGAGAATACTGAGGGTAAGAAGAAGGAGGATTCCAAGAAGGGAGACTTTAAAGGGAAAAGCAAGCAAAATGGTGGCTCCAAGAATGGGGAGACGTCCTCCAAAAAGGGCAAGATTGCTTGTTATCTATGCGGTGGATCACATTATGCAAGAGAATGTCTGAGGAAAGAGAAACTAAACACCGTGCTAGCTGAAGAAGAGGGAGAATCTTTAGATGATGCAGTGCTAAATCTGATTGTGTTATTCAATGGGGTTAGTAAAGAACCTAATCCCTATGATGATCTAATGTACGTGAGAATACAGGTTAATGAGATAAAGGTAACCACGACAGTAGATACAGGTGTGTCACATTCCTTTGTGGTGGGACGAAGGAGAATACAACACCAGTAGCACAAGTGTCAGCTATGATCATTGAAAAGGAGCCAAACTATGCTCGAGAAAGCCCGAAATAGAAGGCGGGTAAGGAGCATATCATTGCCAAGATCGCGGATGATCAAGGTGATAGGAAAAGCTCAGTGGATGGAGCTCTTCTAAACTTATCTTTGGTGGGTACAGTGAGCCTTGATAAGGAGAGTCCAAGTGGAAGCAAAGACAACCCCGATGGATTGGGAAAATGGTACATAGGTGAAGTGCCAATTGATATGAAGGCTTGCTACCGTCTTCAAGAGCTAACTAAGGAGTCTTCGAAGAAACTACTCATGGAGGAGTGCCAATAAACTAATTCGACGAGGGTATCGAATCCATTTGGTAGGGGTAGTTTGGTAGACTCTTAAATTTTGAAGCACTTCTCGGCGACCTTCATGATGTGCCTTAGGAGGAAGATTAGCTGGATTATACGCATGAGGGAGGCATGTGAAAATACTAAGGCAAACATAGGTGAGTGGGATCAGACTTGGTGTGAATTTTGGTAGAATCTCGGGCCTTGTGGAGATTGACTCAACCTAGGTTAAGGACTTGGCCCATGCTCAGATGAATAGAGGACGACTAGCGGACTTGTTGTGGGAAGCATTGGATTAGGCAAGTGTGCTATGTAGGCTTCGGCAAGATCACACTGAATCATCAGTGGATAGAGATCGTGGGGAGATCTTAGATAATGTGGCGACAAATAAGAATTAGAGTTACAGTGGGACTCAACATCTAAAGATAATGGAGATTTTCAAAGATAAAGGTACTAGTTTCCTATTTGAATGTAAACTCTACCTTTCTGTCATCTTGTAGATTCTATCTTATCAGTTAGGGTCCTATTTGTATGAGAGTGTCATCCAATTGGTCCACGTGAAATAATATGATAGAGATAGACTTGATCTTAGCACGATCTTAGGTAGTTTAGTTTAAGTGGGTTTTTGAATGCAACTTGGCTTCCAAGTTAGAATTCCTATATATAGCTCATTCAAGCTTTGCTCTCAGGATTTAGTCTGAGAGAGAGCATTCCTTGTATTCCTTGGAGGGAAAGTAATATCAAGGTTGGTTTTATTGTATCTCTCTTGTTTTCTTGTTGCCTTTATTGCTTCCGTAGTATTGTTTCTTCGAGTGTGCGAGTTAAACACTTCAAGGGTTGTTGAAGGCTCAAGTCTTGCTTAAGCAGACCTAAGTGAGGCTACCGTACAAAAGGTGTTGGCGATCAACTTTAGTGAAAGTTTGAGTCCCAAGGTAAGCTTTGCAACAACTAACCGTCTTTGATTTCTTCATCCATAGCCATCCTCCATTTCGAGCTCTTGACAGCTTCCTTAAAGCTTTTAAGTCTGATGTCATCATAAGTGCCATGTTTGCTTCATCTTTTTTTGACAAACCTTCACCAGAAGTGTAATTTGCCATCCACACAAGAGGACGTCAATTTTTGCCCTCCCTTGCTATCAAATCCTCTTTAGTAGCTAGTGAATCATTCTCGGCCCCATCTATGACTTCCACTGTTTCTTCTTCTTCTTCTGTGTTCTTCATTGATTCTTCTTCATTTACATTCCTTTCAATATTGTCTCCCTATTCTAGTTCCATCAACTACTCTTTTTTATAGTTGGTAACCCAATCCCACACACGATCTTCTTCAAAGATCACATCACAACTTACAAAATCTTTTTGGAAATGGATCAAACATTCTGTACCTTTTGGATTCATTACTAACCCCAAATAGTACGCATCTCACACTTTTATATTCAAGCTTAGTTCTCTTAGCATTTGGAATGTGGACATGTGCCACACATCCAAACACTTGGAAATATTCGACTGATGGCTTCTCTTTGCTCTATGCCTCTTTTGGGGCCATATCCTTCACAGCTAAGGTAGGTGATCGATTCAAGACATGAATTGTCCACTAAACTGCCTCTGGCTGGAAAGTCTTAGGTACTTTCTTCTCTGACAACATAGCTCTCACCAGGATCATCACAGTACGATTCTTGCACTCAGCCACTCCATTTTGTTGTGGAGCGATGGTGTGGTCAAATGTCTCTTCACCCCATGTTGCTTACAGAAATCATTGAACTCTGCAGAGTTAAACTCTCCTCCTCTATCTGTCCTCAAGCATTTAATAGGCATTCCAATTTCTTTTCCCACAAGTATTTTGAAACGCTTAAAGTGGTAGAATATTTTTGACTTCTCTAATAGAAAATAAGTCCATGCTTTTCTAGATAAATCATCTATGAAACATAATAAGTACCTCTTCTTGCTGCTTGAAGCTGGTGTGATAGGGTTGTAAATGTCTGCATGAACTAGATTCAATTTTTCAATTGCTCTCCATTGACTCCTTTTTGGAATTGGAGTCCGATGCTGCTTACCAGTCACATATGCCTCACAAGTGACACTTGGAGATGTAATTTGTGGCAATCTAACCACCATATTCTTGTATTTCAAGGTACGCAAACCATTGTAGCTGAGATGGCCATAACAATATTGCCAAAGTTTTGACTAGTCTGTATTGCTAATTTAGAGACACCTTTCTTCTTCTGTCGTGATAGGTGGTTTAACTAGTAAAAGAAACATTCTGTTTGCACTCATAATAGACTCCGCCATTTTTCCTCTCTGTGGATGATAAATACTACATACACCATCTTTAAACAACACTGACAATCCCTTTTCCTAAAGTTGCCCCACACTCAAGAGGTTATTCTTAAGCTCAGGTACACAATACACAATTCCTTTCAAAAATAATTTCACAACTCCCTTTCCAATAACCTTCATTCTAGTATTGTTTCTAAGCTTGACAGTATGTGAAAATGTTGTATCCAAACTTGAAAACATATCTTGATCCCCACAAATGTGGTCTAAGCATTCAAAGTCCATGAACCACGCATCACTTCTCTTTACTTCATGTAGTTCTACATATGCCATTAACAGCAGCTCATCTTCATCTTCTAACTCTGCATAATTTGCCTCCTTATTCCACTTTGGACATTCATATTGGAAATATCCTGAGTTGTGACACTTGTAACATTCAACAGTTGCTTTGTTGAAAGTTATTCTTCCTCTTCCTTGTCCCCTTCCTCTGGGAAGTGTTCTTTCTCTGTCGCTTGTTCCAGTCCAATCCTCTACCTTCAGAACTTGATCCTCATCCTCATTGCTTACTGTTGATGGTAAAACCTATCTACTTATTTTACGCCCAAAAATCGTAAGTGAACAGGTCATGACTTGTAGTTAAAAAGAACGGATATCGATCCCACAGGGATTGATGCCCAGATATCACTTAATTAGATAAAACTTTGTTTAAGAAACGAAATTGTTTAATGCAAATAATTTGAAAATTAAAATTAAAATTAAAAGACTAATAACAAACACTGAACAATACCAATATGCAAAAAAATCGGAACTCAAGAATCTAAAGACTAGAGATTACTTTTTTTTCCTATTTTGTCACCCTCCTATTTTGTTAATTGAACTGTGTCTCACCATAGATTTCCAAATGTATTAATTACCCTCTCAAGGTATAATTAATTATCCCTAATCGAATTAAAGGGAGTCAATTGGATGATCTTTTAACCTACCTAATGACTATATCGATTCAACTAGTTATTGAACTATCCTATGGGTGATCAATTGAACTCACCGAGATCTCTCTTCTAACTAATCGATTGATGTGATGATTGTACATAGGCCACCAACTCTCGTTGTACAATCTTACACAATTAATCTCACTCACTCTCTCAGTTTATTGCAAGATAACAAATAAAATCAACAATCATCAAAGACACTTTCATTCAATTCAACAAAATAGGAGTTATAACAAAATAGTTCAAAAGCAGCCCCTAAAATTAAATCAGCCACTCATGGTCTTCATAATATTATCAACATTCAAATAAACCATTTTACAAAGAATAGAAGAAGTAAAATTGACAAAAAATTGAATAATAAAATCCTTCTCTTTTTGCCAAAATTTGAAAATTTTGGTGTTAATGTGCTATTTTCTCTAATCTTGATGATGATCCTTGACTTCAATCCTTCTTCAAGACTCCAAACTTGTGCTCTTCACTCAAGGATGGTGTTTCTACAGAAAGTCCTTAAGATGGAGGCTTAATTATCCTTTAATAGTCTAAAACTCTAAGTTTAATGAAGTCCTGCGTATTGTCTCGGATTGCAATTCCCACAATCACGAACGTAGGAATTGGCAACAAATGAAAACCTCTTTTCTTTTCCTTTTTGATCTTTATCTCAATCTCTAAGTTGCTCAATCTTCCTACCTACATAAAAGTAGTCCGTTCTTACCCTAAATTAACATCAAACATAAAAGAACAACAATGGAAGTCAAAATAAATGAAAGCATACATAATGAATCCTAAATTACAACAACAATCAACAATTATGCAAGAAAACACATGCCAATTATCTATAAAAGCATTTACTAATGTGCACCTATCACTTACCCTTTGAAACTTCTGTTCATGCACCACCAACGAACTCTGCAATTTATCGATGGACATGTTTTCAGTATCCTTTGATTCTTCTATGGACACTATAACATATGTGAACCTATCAGTTAGGGTTCGCAGGATCTTCTCAAGAGTCTTTAAGTCAGGCATATCTTCTCCATTGCTCCTCATCTTATTGGAGACCATCATCACTCTTACAAAATTCTCAGTGATGGTTTCATCCTTCTTCATTGCTAGAACTTCAAACTCTCCTCTTAATGAGTTAAGAAGAGATTTCTTCACCTTTATATTTCCTCCAAAATTCCGCTTCATTGAGTCCCAGACAATCTTGGCTGTGAGACAGTCCAAGATTTGTTCAAAGACAGTTCGATCAATTGCCTAGAAGAGATAATACTTGACTTAGTGATCCTTGGTTCTGGCATCATCAAGTTGTGCCTATTGTGCCTCAGTCAGCCTTGTCCCTTCTCTCAGCTCTTTAAAACCAATCTCCACTAAGCTCTAAAGACCCTTTGCCTTAAGCAAATTCTCCATCAGTTCACTCTAGTGGTCATAGTGACCATCGAAGTGAGGAATCTTTGTCAGAGCCTCATCTTCACTCATTCTCTCAGTGTTTAATCATTTGAAGACTGCTGCTTCCTTTTCTACAAGCCCAGTGGGGGCTCTGATACCAATTGTAAAGTATTAAATAATACAAGAGCACAAACAGTTGGTGCAAAATTTTATCTCTTTATTGAAACAGCTCTTGGCTTTATAAAACCTTACATCTAACTGTAAGACATTTATCGGATCGAATGATTTTGTGCATACCTGTATCCATGATTGTTTTGTTTTGTAAAATATTGATTTATTTCCTTTCTGCTTCCTTCTTTTAAGTGGTTCTTCAATGGTTCAGAATTATTGAGATATCATGCTCTAATAAGTGTTTGTTTCTAACACTTAAATATTCAATCACTAACCATCATGTTGGTTCACCAACCATCATGATGGTTCATTGTTGGAAGAGAAAGGAAAAGGGTCTTTAACCTATTTGAGAGCCATTCTATAATACCCAATAACCATTATCTTGGGTCCAATTCATAGAACTCAAATCTATAAGTCACATGGGACATTAATTAAATAGTCTAACAATCTCCCATTTGGCCCATGTGACGACTTGGTAATCCAAGAAGAAAACTTTAAGTGCACACAATACATGGAATCGATCAAGTTATCCGTAATTGAATTAAGCTGATGGGATCATGGCGGTCACAAGTTATATAACATGATTCCTTCCACATATGACATAATCAACTTAATTCATAAAACGTTAAGTGGGTCATTCGGTAATTGTTATCTCATAAATAAAAATTATTGTATACAACATAATATGGATAACTAATAAGTGAGCAAAAACATATGACTGTAATTGAATTCACAAGTGTCATAACAATTCGAGCAAGATATACATGTCTGAATACTATGCTAACAAGGACTTATCTATAAGGCCCATCCGTTCAACATGAACAATAAATGTTTTAGGCAGTAAGCCTTTCGTTAACGGATCCGCAATCATTAGAGCTGTACTAATATGCTCAATTGACACTTTATGTTTTTGCACTTCTTCTTTTACAGACAAATACTTCAAATCCATGTGTTTCGCACCCTTTGAATATTTGTCATTCTTAAAGAAGAAAACAGCTGCGGAATTATCACAATAAATTTTTAACAGTCTAGCAATACTGTCGACAAGACCAAGACCTAAGATGAAGTTCCACAACCACAATCCATGAATCGTTGCCTCAAAGCACGCCACGAATTCAGCCTCCATAGTGGAAGTAGCAATGACGGACTGCTTTCCACTTTTTCACGAAATTGCTCCTCCAGCTAATAGGAACATATAACCGAATATAGATTTTCGTGAATCTACACAACCGGAATAGTCTGAATCCGAGTAACCTATCACTTTGAGATGGGTTGATTTGCTATATGTGAGCATGTAGTCCTTGGTGCCTTGTAAATATCTAAGGACTTTCTTTGTAGCTTTCTAGTGATCTATTTTAGGATTGCTTTGATATCGGCCGAGCATTCTAACAGCAAAACTGATATCTGGCCGAGTGCATGTTTGAGCATACATTAAGCTCCCAACTACTGACGCATAAGGAATAGACTTCATTCCCTTACGTTCCAAATCATTTTGTGGACATTGCATTTGACTAAATTTGTCCCCTTTCTGAATCAGAACTATCCCTGCGGAGCACTTATCCATTTTAAATCTGTTTAATATTTTCTCGATATAACTTTTCTGAGACAATCCTAATAACCCTTGTGATCTATCACGGAATAGTTCGATTCCTATCACATAGGATGCCTCACCCATATCTTTCATTTCGAAATTATTAGAAAGAAAATTCTTTACATCATGTAA
>JAOQML010000032.1:52449-71221 GCA_027568935.1 Erythroxylum urbanii
ATACTATAAAAAGAATTCACCCGATTTTTTATTAAAATTATTATAAATATTTAAATATATAAATATCTTTATTTTTTATTTTTTATTTTTTAGAAAATCAGACTCTAAATTTACCTAAACCTAAAAGGTATCGTCTTCTCTTTTTCACAAATGGAAATATGGAATGGATAATTCGCTGTCAGGTGAGGAGTGTGAGTCTTCAACGAATGATCGTGGACCCCGCTTCAGTCATCTGCGTATGATCATGGTTTGAACGGTCAAGCTTCAAATCATTGGTGCTCATGTGAAACATAGGATGCTACCTCTTTCACACCAATCTCCTTTGCTTTTATGTATGGCTTTTGTAAAATTTTCTCCTTATAGCTGCCGCTTCTTTTTTCTTTATAATTTAATTTCTTTCTAAATTAGCCTTTCGCCATTTTGAAGATGCTCAAATGCACCTTTAATTAAATCTATTACTTACCATTCGGAAAATTGAATTTATTGATAAGCCAAACAAAAAGGAAGAAACAATGGGTTTCTTCGTAGATTTGTTCCATTCCACAATCAATTGTATACTTTCTTGTGGCATGCCAATTTGGTTACTTAATTGTGAAACAAATATATCTTGATTGCTTTTGGTTCTTAATCACTCTGTCATGATTCAACGAAATTAGTTGAAGTTAGGGACCTTAATTTTTATTAAAGAACAAACAATAGAAACCATATGTATAGAATAATCGCAAAAGTAAGCAAAGTAGAACTTTAAAAAGAAATCATCATTGGATTAAAATTAATCACATTAAGAACTCCGTTGTATGAGTTACATACTCCAAGGACAAACGAGACTAAATAATAGTATATATTGATTAGCGAATTGTAATAACTGTGAGTTAATTTTATTAGTGGGTAACTGACAGTAGATTAATATAGTTTATTTGATCAATTGATAACATCAACTATTTATTTAAAGATGTTTAGTAAAATTAATTGTTTAATATTAATTATGTATATATAAATTTACTTAAGAAGGCATGACATGACCTAAAAAAATTTATAAAGATATGAAGATTTATCATATTTCTACTTTTTTTTACATTCACGACATAAACTTCAACGCACGTATATGGAAAAAAAAGGTTAGAGTATGGCCTTTTTTATTGTATAAAACTATGCACCTTAGTCTTGTTTTGCTTTTGTGACTATATTATGTGTAACTTAGAATGGTGAGATATTCTAATGTAGGATCAACATAGACAATACTTATCTATCTATTAGGCATTTCTCAATTTTTGGTTCGTACAATTTACTCAATCATTTCAATTATCCTTATGGTTGCTTTTAAAGTTATTCTTTCAGTTATCTTTACATTTACTTTTAATATTAAAGGAATAAGTATATAATGAGATGATAATTCTTTATATATTTTGAATCAAATTTAATATTAATTTAACTTCAAAAATTACAATTAAAATTATTAAATTTAAATAATAAACTTACTAGCTCTATCTATCTTTATATGTATTAAGTAGTTTGTAATAATTTTTAAATATAATAGTCTTTTAAACGCTTCTTTATTAGCATTTTTAAAATCAGCAGATTAAATTTAATCTATCAACCCAATTCGTTAATCGCTAAATATAATTATCAATAATTTAACATAATCAACCTACTAAAACCTTAAAAAAATAAAAAGGCTGCCATTTACTAATCTAAGGCTATAGTCTGTCTAGTTCACTTCCAACCCCGTTGAGATGAGAGAGAGAGAGAGAGAGGTGCAGTAGATCATAATTGTACAGTAGATCATAATTGTACACTAATGCCTTGCGTGCAACTCCTCTCGCACGCACGTATCAAAACACTCTTTCGCTCCTTCTCTTTTTCTTTCGCTGGTTTTTTTCTATTGATGGACGCCCCCACTTTCACTCTTCTTCTTCTTTTACTTTTAGTACAGGGACATTTCCGTCAATTTCATTCTATATAACCTGAGCCTACTTAATCCTCCACACTCTGTACTCTCATTCTCTCTCTACGAGCAAGTAACCGCAGCAGTAGCCATCTTTCTTCGCCTTTGTTAAGATTTCAGTTTCTTACAAGCCACGTTTGTTCTTCGATCTGGTTTTAATGTAAGGCTCCTTTCCTTTTTCTACGTTGATTTTTGGTTTGAGGACTTGTTGTGTTCGGACTTTTGGTGCTTGATCGTAGTCTTTGCTAATGGATCTTTGGATTTTTTATGCTGGATCTCTCTGTTGCTTTGATTGAAGTTTTCTTTTTTCAGATTTCTCCTCTTTGCTGGTATTTAGTTATGTTTATCTGAAGACGTTCGTTCTCTCTCTTGAATCACTTCCTTTATGGCTTTTGCATTACCTGCTGCTTTTTTTTTGTTTGTTCCTATTGTGTTTGTTGGAGCTTAATTTGCAAGTTTTGTCTTTTAATGGTGGGTTTTCATCTTCGCACAAGAAAGCTTAACTCCTGTTGTTTCAGAACTTTAAGTTGGTTGTTACTCGTAACAGCATATGGCCTAATTGGGAGCAAGGAGATCGAATTGCTTGATTATTTTTATTTGTGACACATTTCTATCACTCGAGTTCGAGTAGACTCTTGTCTTCTAACGATTTATTTTCCAAAAAGAGATGCCTGTTTGTTTGGAGAAGATATTTGCAAGTACTTCGTCTTTATGCTGTCTCTCTGTTTCTGCCTGCCAAGTTTATGAATCTTTTTGACTAATATTTGCTGTTTATACATTTGGGGTCCTAGAATCTAGTTACTTTTGCATTTGAATCACTTCCTTGATTTCGTGTAAGAGATGTGGTTTTGACATTTGAGTTCTTTTTTGCAGAAATCTAGAATATTTTGATTGGGAGGTCACTGTGGCGTTTCTTTTGGGACGAGAAACAGGATGCTGTGGTTGTTGAGTCTATCTGTTGATGTATATCGCAAAGTCATCTCTTTGAACCTCTATTGCAGAGTGATCCTGTAACTCGTGTGTTTTACGGATCAAAATTTCCATTAACCACCCACTTATTCTATCAGTCATTTTCCATGGGATCCACTTTTTTCATCGTCATTCCCTGTTATGTACTCCAGATTAGCTGAACATTGTCTGATCAATCATCTATACATATTTTGTCTGTTCTCACTGCGGTTGCTCTGCCATTGGACTGATTCATTCGTCCATTTACTGGTCTCTCTCATTTCTATCTTTTCAATAACAAGTAAATCTAGCTTTCAGTTGTTCAATTGGTATCGGCCCCACTTGACTAACAGGGAGTGTTATTTTACCATTCCTTGAACGATTGTGTTCTTGGTGTTTTGGTACTTTGAGGGGTTGGGTGAGTAGAATGGTGTGCCAAGCAGCGAGCCAAACAAATTTTCGCGCATTGAAACACGAAAATGGAACTGCTGGAAATGCTACCATTATTGTTAGAGTCATAGCATGTTTTCAACCACTTCAGGATTGCCAGGTTAGTGGAGTATAAATCTTATTCCTCAAGCCAACGTTCCTTTGGAGGATAATTACTCTTAATACAGTTTGTTTTATCCACTGATACTTACTTTTCCTGTTGATTTCTTTTGCAGGCTGAATACTTCCGTCATTTGCTTAAACCTGTTACGTAGATTTAATTTCCGTTTTCTGTTTTCAAGTTAAGCTGGAGACTTTTGTTTTTGTCAATATTCCTTTAAAACACAGCAAGTGATTGCCGACTCCTACTACTGCTATAAGCCATCTTCTGGTATGTAATACTTATATCTCGCCCTATTGTTTCATATTGAACTGTATGTTCTCTTGTTATTGGAGATTTTTACAAATCAAATTTGAACATTTGTTGTTAGGTGATTGCTTTGATCGGATGGGGAAAGACTTTGAGACTTGGTTTCCCCGGCATCAATTTGGTTGGCAATCACCCAGTCTGAATTCCATGGCTGCTCCAATGCAATCGGCGCAGCAAAATACCTTTCCTTGGGTTTTTAATCCTGGCACTGCCATTGTCTCTAACAACCGAATTTTGCCTACATATCCATTCCATGAGCTTCCTCACTCTCAGGTTGGTCAAACCAATGAACCTCATCGCTGGTTGTATTGTTTGCCTCGATTCAGACAGGCCTTCACACCTGCTTCAGACAGCTACATGAAGCAGAAAGTACCTGCTGCTACATCCGAGAATTGTATGGAGTCCATTACGCCTAAGGCTGAAACTGGATCTGTTCAGAAGAGATTCCTTGTTTTTGATCAGTCAGGTGATCAAACTACTTTGATCTTCAGTTCTGCACTTGGCAATCCCGTCCAGTGCTTCACTTCTTGGAGTGCAAAACCAAATGGCCTTTTTAATTTGGGCAAAGAAAACGTGGGGGAGAATGAAACTTTGAGACGTGTTTCAACCTATGAATTGGATGAGAACTATGGAACTGATACGAAAAGTGAGATGCGCGAGGATACAGAAGAGCTGAATGCTTTACTTTACTCGGATGATGATAGTGACGACACAGGGGACGATGAGGTTACCAGTACAGGTCATTCACCTAGTACAATGACAGCTCATTGTAAGCACTGTTGGTACGAGGGAAGCATGGAAGAGGTTGCTAGTTCAGATGGCTCAAGTAAAAAGCGAAAATTCAATAGTGATGTACGATCACTCATGGACACAGCTAGTTCTGTGAGGCGTGTCAGAAGTTCTGAGTTCGAGGACCATGCAGAATCTAGATGTGTCAATGGCAACAACTCCTCGGCAAGTGAAATAGGTTCAGAGTTTGGCAAAGAGAGAACGAGGAAAGAAAGGATTCGAGAGACAGTGAGCATTCTGCAGAGCATAATTCCAGGTGGAAAGGGCAAGGATGCAATAGAGGTTCTCGATGAGGCCATTCATTACTTGAAATTCTTGAAGCATAAAGCCAAAGAACTGGGACTTGGTTCTACATGAACTGTGATAACCTTATCCTGGTACTGTGATTTACTGCTAGACAGTCCCAGATAAATAATTATTTATAAGTCTGATAACTGTGTGAAGAGAATAAACAAGGACCCGAGTCGAGAATGGTTTGGCACAAGATTGAAACTTTGTTCATAAAAAAGAAAAAAAGACAAATTGCAGATTGAAAGATGGCTAGAACAGTCTTTCTTCAATGTCTGAGGTGGTGGAAAAGAGGAAAATGTTTTGGGTTCTTCTGCAAATTGTTCATGGGTCGGTCTCTAGAACGAAGAAGAGGGGAGTGAAGCAGGGGCAGGGCGTATTAATATTATTGGGCAGTAAAGGGAAGGTGGATCATTAACCGGATGTCTTAGGGTTTGGGGATAGTAATCATAGTATGCACTCTGTCACTCACATTTGAAAACTAATTATGCGCAAGGGGGATCCACCCCCAACCCCAAGAAAGGAGGACTATAGTTGCAGGCTCAGTAATTAGGCGGTGTGGGACCTGACCCCTAATCCAACTAAACTCCACTCGTGCTTTCTTCTCGCCCTTTTTGTTTTGTTGTGATGCTTATTTTCCCTTTGCGAGGTTTTACTTATGCGTCTGCTGCACGAGCGAGCGCCTCTTTTATCTTACAAGTTGCTGCGCTTGATCTTGTAATTTGACCGTTCAAGTCATGTTTGTGGAAAGGCTTTTGTTTTTGCGTGGTTTGTATGTAAGATTGGGATTTGCATGTTTGTTGCTTATGCAATTGATTGAACTGGTTGGATGTAATTTGAGGTGGGTTTGGGTTTTGCGGTTGTCTTCATGCTTGTGTACTTACGTCGCATGCAAATATTTGTAAGATGAGACAGACAGTCTCTTGTTGGGTCTTTGAGTTTGGTGTATGTAGGGGCCGGTTGGTTTGGTGCAGAGCATCCCATGTCTCTAAATATCAACTTGTTTTCACAAAAAAGTAGATGTCATGTCCCCAGTAGAAGGGCTGAATATGCCATTGCTAATGTAATGGGATAATTATGGTATCATTTGAGTGGAGGATGTTGGTCTTAATGCGCTTAGCTAATTATTGTTTTAGAGCATGGTATGGCTTGAGTAAGCAAATACAAATAAAAGAAAAGGAATTGCGAATAGAAGTATGAATAGTTAGTTCCAAGATTCCTTTTGCTTTTTCTCGTGTTGCAGGGTGTTTTAAGAGTTGGTTGGTTTCATAAAGACAAAGTATGATGATTGCTTTTGAGGCCTAAATGCTGTTTAGGCCCAAACCAAACCAAGTGTGATTGTGACCTGTATCTTATTGTTGTAGTTTAGTTGCGATCCCAATTCCCAATCCCAGTAGAGAAGTGTAGAATCATGACGAGCCAGCCACCTTAAACATCCATATTTATTAATTTATTACCCCTCGCCTCGTCTCTTCGTTGGTACATAAAAGTCCTTGACGTGGTTCGCGCTGAAAATAAGGGCGTACATACACACGCACTAACTAGCTTCATGTTACCCATGATGTTGGATGATCGCGTGGTTGGATCAGATAAGGAGATATGTTCTAATCAATATACTGCTTTCTTGCTTGGTTTAACCGATTTAGGGTTTTTGTAATTTCTCGTCTCTCCCGAGTTTCCTCTCAATGGATTCTTACGGTTTCCACGACGGCAATATTTTTAACTTGCTCCATGGAAGATATCTGGATGTTCGCCATGTAAATTTCTGTTCATTGGCTTACACCTCGATCTTCTACTTCCTTTCTTTGTTCGATTTTTTGGGTCTTGTTTCGTTTGCTTTAGATTTTGATAAAGTGCAATTCAAGGCACTGTGGTGATTTTAAATGCGCTTTGTAGGTTGTTACACTGATTTTCAATCCATACGCTTTTGTTGTTGCTACTCAAGTATCCTAGTTAGCTATTGAAGCCATCTTTTTAAACGAGATTTTTTTCTTCTAAACATTTTGTGATACTCGTGTTTAGAAATTGCAGCAACTAGACATTGTGGTTGGGACACCGAGGCTGTGATTCTTTCCTTTTCCATTTCATTCATTTTGTACTCATATGTATATCTGTGTAATGAATAGTATCTCACTTTGGCTGTTGTAGGTAAATTTTTGTCATCCCATTGAATACAAAGTTTGATTAATGACGTATGTTACAGAAATGCTATGGTTTTTCTGTTTCTTTGCTTAATGTAGGATGTTAACCAGGGCTTGCGGATGCATTCATCATTGGTACGCAGACTATCGCACGACAAGGAATTGGAGGTGCATATGATCTACGTTAAGTATTACATTATTGTCGATAAACATAATCTTCTAAATATCGCAGTGATTCTCTTTGCTGGGATAAGTTCTAACTTTGTATGATTAAAGTATCTGCCAAGCATTAGAACGATGCTGCTGCACTAAACCGAACAGATCTTATTATCAGTTTATTCTTCTCCTCCAATCTGTCTCTATTAAGTGCCACTTGAACTGTTTAATATGTTCATTTACTCCGTCCCTTATGTTTGTTTTGTTCTGCTTATATTTTAGACACTTGAGCGCACAGGATCAGTAATTTAAAAGCTCTATCCCTTTGAAATAGTTAATGGTTTTCTTTCAGTTTTCCATAATTATGTGTTTTACTAGAAATTTTTTCTTAGAATCTCTGTCTGTTTTGATGGTGCTGTCTCTCACATCTGCAGGGGCATCAGGGTTGTGTCAACGCTATAGCTTGGAATTCCAAAGGGTCACTTTTGATATCTGGGTCAGATGATACACGGGTAAAAACTTCTGTAGGCATATATGTATATTTGTAGAGTTTCCAGAAGTCCACCTTGCATGCCAAACGGAAAGAAAATAGGAGAGGAGAACAAATTCATTGAATAAAGGCATGAATGTGTGTGAGATCTTAATGTTCCTATTTGTGTCACTGCAGCATATGAGACCTACTCTGTTGCCAGGCTTTCGTTGTCTTGGTTATATGTGGTGAGGGACTATCTAGGTATGCAGTAACCGAGTAGAAACCTGGTTGAATATATACCTGGTTAAATGTGATCTAGGCATCTTAAAAATGCCTTGATAAACATTGGGTGCGATTAAAGTTTACCATAAGACATTAATGCCCAATCAAATTCTGTGTTCTTGGTCTAACTTGTTGCCTTGTGGGAGAGGAAGTTTCTTGTATGTATTTTCAAACCTCTTTTTTTTCCATTTCGTTATTCCTTCATTTTTCCTACACTGCTGGGCAAAAGTATTTTTGAACTGTTTCAAATGTTAGGAAAAGAGAATGCGGACGAAATAGCTGATGGGGCGGAGGGAAGGATGACCTTGTAAATCTGATGAGCTTAGAACAGGATAGGTTAAGGTTGCTTGAAAATAGATGTGGGGATAAAATGTTGGTTGGGATGCAGGAGTATACTTACTATTTTATCCTACTTTTGGTATGTGTGTGTTGGAGATTGTGTATGAGTGCAAACCAACATGAAGTAGTGGAGAGACAGCCTTCTATGGACAAGAAATGGAAGCTTTTCTTTGCTTGCTTTCCTGTAGACATGCGCTTCCATTTTTTCAGTAGAAAATAGTTGCTGACACTTGAGATTTCTGCAGATGAATATCTGGAGCTACACGAGTCAAAAGCTATTGCATTCTATTGATACTGGGCATTCTGCAAACATATTCTGTACAAAATTTATACCCGAAACATCTGATGAGCTTGTGGTGTCTGGAGCTGGGGATGCAGAGGTACAGTTCAAATTTCAATATAACTGGATGATATTTCCTTAACTTCCTGGAACTTTTCTAACTCCTTTTTCCTGCAGGTTCGCTTATTCAATTTATCGCAGACAAGTGCGAGGAGTGTTGATGATAACGCAGTTGCTCCATCTGCGCTGTACCAGTGTCACTCTAGAAGAGTGAAAAAGTTAGCTGTAAGATTTTAGTTTGTGAATACTTTGAATATCAATATAGTTTTACTTTCTGCATTCGTTGACTTTCATCTGTTTTGTTATGAAGGTTGAAGTAGGAAACCCCCATGTTGTTTGGAGTGCTAGTGAAGATGGGACACTGAGACAGCATGACTTTCGTGAGTGTTCAACTTGTCCACCCGCTGGATCTTCTCCCCAGGAATGTCGCAATGTTCTAGTGAGTTTAAAAAAGTTGAAGAAAATTTCAATTATCTTTAATTTGAATTTGGTCTTATGGTGTAAAAGCTTTGATTACATTCTTAGAGAGGTGTGTCTCCTAGTGGTCAATTGCTCTGTATCGTGTAATCTATACAGGCTTTTGTCAGGTGATGCTTGTCAGATCAGTGTGATCATTGTTATTCTCTTACAATATCATTCTCTATATTTGGTAATGACCATGGGACTATTGCGAACTTGTTAACTCTTGTTGAAGACGTCAGTACAACAATGAAAAGCATTGATGATTTGCTAGTTGATTTCCTTTGGAGTCTACTATAAACATTTCACTATATAATGAAGGCAATCGATACGGTTGATGGCAAGGTTGAAGATAGTGGCTGACTAGGATTACATGTAGAGGAGTTAACATTATAATTCCAGATTCTCTGATAATTTGTTTACAGAATTAACTAGCAGTATGGCTTAAGATGTTTGGTCCTATAAAGAATGATCCAGTTAATTATCAAAAACTTGATCTATCAATTGAATAAACTATGAGGCTGTTTATCTTTTCCTTTGTAACACGTGAAAGTAATTTATTAGCAGAAGTTAAGCTGCAAATGTAAATAGAAAATTCATAAGGTCTGTTAAGGCAGTGGTTGGTTGTTCGTGGACTAGGATACTGAAGAATAACTGACATCTAGTTCCCATATTAGCTGCACCAAACAAAATGAGGGGCTGATATGTATCATCAAGTTTGATAGAGCCTATACTCTTTTTGTATTTCTTTTCAGTTGTTACCCTGTATTTGGAGTAACGTCCATTATCTAGTTCTAATGGTTGTGTGTCACTTACAGCTCGACTTACGTTGTGGAATGAAAAGGTCATTAGCCGATCCTCCTAAACAGACCTTGGCCCTAAAATCTTGCGATATCAGTACTATTCGGCCTCACTTGCTCCTAGTCGGTGGCAGGTGCTATTTTCAACAGAGAAGATTTGAGTTACTTTTTTTTCCATCATTAACATGGGAATATTGAAATCTTAACCTTTGATATGTAGTGATTCCTTTGCTCGGCTGTATGATAGAAGGATGTTGCCTCCTCTAACCTCTTGTCGGAGGAGAATGTCTCCACCTCCTTGTGTTGGCTATTTTTGCCCAATGCATCTTTCTGAACGTGTGAGTTCGAAATTGTAGATTGTTATGTGAATTACTTCTAAATACACATGTTGTAGTTGACTAATATAACTGATCAAAATGAAATTAATGTCCTTTGAATATGTTGCTATTTGTTTACTAAAAGGTTTCTTATGGCTATTGTAAACCTGATTATGGTAACTTTTAGTTTTCCATTGTTCTTAATTTTCTTATGATTTTTCCTGACTCCTTCTCTCTCTCTCTATATATATAATACATAACACACACACACACACACAAACAGAAGAAATATCAACTAGTAGCTAAAACTCACATAAACTAGGAAATATGGGCTGTTGAGTGTTGTTAGGCTGCTGGAATATCAGATTTTAGGTCTAGATTTCAACTTAGGTTGTTGGAATTTTGAGTTTGGATTAGTTTGAATTTTAGGATTTGATTGATGGAAATTTAGGCTAGGGTTTTAGGCCTTGATATAGCTGGAATTTTAGTGTGGTAAACAAGGAATGGAAGGCTGGAATTTTAGTGTGGTAAACAAGGAATGGAGGGTAGGAAATCATTCTTATAAGAAAACATCACACTTTCTAATTGAAAACTTAAGGTTATATGCAAAATTTAGAATATCCTATTCTTGAAGGGTTAAGTACACATATTTATAGAATTTTTTAGAATCCTTATTCTAGTAGGAAAAGGTTCCTAACTAAAAGTTCCAAAATAAATTTGAATCCTATTCTAACAAGGATTCTTTATTCTTAAATAGGCTTAAGTCCTAAACAAATTAGTATCTAATAAGGAAAACTTAGCATAAAGTAATTTTATTTCATCCCTTGTTGCCCTTTCTATTCCATTAATTCCCGTTTTTCATTCCACCAAAATAAAGCATGTGGTTGAATAATACTCCCTCTTTTACTTCGTTTATTAACTCTAAAATCTTTTGCATCAATGTGTGTGTGTGTGTCTCTACGTGTACATGCCTGGATGATTTAAACAGAACTTGTCATAGAAGATCAAACTTTCTCCTTTCTCTTATCAGGGACGTTCAAGCTTGCACCTAACTCATGTTACTTTCAGTCCAAATGGAGAGGAGGTTCTCCTTAGTTATAGTGGGGAGCATGTATACCTAATGAACATTGATCATGGTATGTTTCTTCGTCTTGTGAGATTGGATTTTCTTCCCAGATGGTAATGGTACTTGATAATCTAATCCTTAGTTTAATTTTCTAGTTGCCTATGGTCTTCCTGGAATTGGAAGCTTAACCTGTGACCTTTAGCATTCACAAGTGTAATGGATCACTGTTGGGAAATTTTCTTTTGTTGTAACTTTTCAAAGTTAATTTTGTTCCTTGTAACTTTTCAAAGTTCTGTCAAATTCCCTTTGTTCTTTCATCCTCACTTAGTTTATTAATTCTTTGTTAGACTGTTTGTCATTGGGTCAATTGTTATCGAATTTAGCTGAATGATATATGAAGTACTTCCTTGCAGGTAGTGGAAATGCCATGCAGTACAATATAGGAGACCTTACAAAGCTGACCACCTTCACTCCGTTGTTTAATGGGCTAGAATTGCAGTGGCTACCACCCGATCTACCCAGAACTATTAGAAGTTCTAAAAGCAATTCTGTGGTGTGTTTCATATTTTGGTTTGCTTTATTCTTTATTCTCTTTCTGTTTATCAATATTATCCATGCTGACATGGTTGTTACAGCTTGAGAAATGCAGGAAGCTGATTCAATATGCTGAAAAATGCTTAGAGGAAGGGGGAAATTATTTTTCTGGAATTGAGGCTTGCGACGAAGTTCTGGATGGTCGTGGTCGTGGACATGGTCATGATATTGATTCCATGCTTAGGCATGAAGGCCTCTGCATTCGTGCAGCATTGTTACTGAAGGTTTTTGACAAGCTTTATTGAATAACAGTTTTTCATTTCCTTTATATTTTACTAACTGTGTCTTGGTTGTGCTGTAATTTTCAGCGAAAGTGGAAGAATGATGTGCACATGGCCATAAGGGATTGCTATAGTGCTCGTAGAATCAACAGTTCTTCCTTTAGAGCTCTCTACTATATGTCCGAAGCTTTGTCACAGGTATGCTTATAATAATAATCTGTCGTTTCATCTTTTGCAACACCCACTACTGTGTAGTTTCTGCTTATTAATCGTTCACGTTGCTGCAGACACAGCATTTATTTAAGTGTTGCAATTTTCTTTGAATATTGTCTTTCCAGTTCCACTTATTTAGATCATTTTCCTCATAGGGCTGGAAATTGGGTCAATAAGATAACCAAGTTCAAAATTGTTGAATTTGCACTTTTTTTTAAAAATTTGCTGGTTGGCTCTTAACGATGTGTGCATATGCTTTTAATTTTGTATGTATATGTGCAATTTGTGTGTATCAAACTTGCAAAAAGATAACAACTTTTGGTGGTTTACATGCATCTTTGACTACTTTTAGTGTTATACAATCACTTCTTGTTACACACATTGTAGGAACAATTTTTTTGTAAACATTATACGGCAGACGGTTTAGAGAGATTAATTATTATATACCGGGCCTAAGATGGCTGACTGAACCTTGTGAAGGGGTTTTTTGTTCTAAAAGAGGGACATATAAGTGGCCGGTTGTGCTTGCTGCATATATCGTGATATTGAACTGCGAATGGTACTTAGGTTTCCCTTGGCTGTTATGGCTCAGTTGCTGATTAATTAACTTATTGCAGTTGGGAAAATATAAGGAGGCTTTAGAGTTTGCCCTTGCTGCTCAACGCTCTGCACCCTCCAACACAGAGATGTCTGAATGGGTGGAGAATATCAAAAAGAATCTTGCTTCAGGTTTTTGTTCTGGTTGTCCTACTTTCACCGGAAATTTTCTTTGAAAAATGAAACATGAGGAAGGATGTCAAGTCTTCAGTTATTCAACCGTCATTTTAGTATCAGTAGCTATTAAAGTACCTATCTATAAATATTATTCTTTCCTTTTGAGATTAGAACTTTATCTAATTGCATATTTATTTGACTAGCTGAAGCTGAAAAGATTAATAAGACAAACGATGGAGTTCCAAGGCCTGAACCTAGAAGTGGTAGAGCACTGTCATTGAGTGACATACTTTATCGATCAGAGGCTAATAGTGATGCTTCACAAGATGCTCCTAGGTCTGAAAGGGAAGATTCTGACTATGATGAGGAACTGGAATTGGACTTTGAAACATCCGTTCCAGGTGATGAAGCTCGTGATATTCATTCCAACATTCTTCACGGAAGTCTAAATCTCAGAATTCATAGAAGAGGTGATTCAACTAGAGAAACAAGCTGCACAAATGGCTCATGTGGGTCTCCTTCATCCTCACAAAGTGATCGGACACCTTATCAGGTTCACACTCTGATCTTCATTAAATGTTTTGTTTCCAGTTATCCATAATACATTAAGAGAAAAAAATTTCTTGTTTTTTCAGTACCAAACTTGGAACTCATGGGAATGCTGTTCTTTAGGTTTGTTATGAAGGTGTTTTAGTGCCAAGAAATGGCGATAATTGCTTGTATTTCTAAGATGGACATACTGGTTAATAGCCAATCCCCCTATGGTTGTGCCAACAAAACATGCAAGTAGAAGTGGATGGATTTTCATTATTGCTTTTGTCTACAAGAATTTGAATGGATTGTTAAATGGGTGAAACATGATGGAGGGGAAAATACTAATATCTTTTGATTTTTAGGAAGTAGCTTAATGCTTTACTCCATACTTGATTTGACAAATTCTCTCTTTCTGTGCCTCACTTATGCATGCACAAACAGGATTGTTGTATTAAAATACATGGAAGTCGATATAGTATCAGATGTATACCTATCCAAGAATCGTTTGATGAACTTTGGACTTGCTGTCTCAATATTACTTCCTATAAATTTTGGAGTTTTCTATTGTTGCAGCTGACTCATTCATAAACTTTAATTATCTTTCAATAAGATTATTTCCTCATACTTATTTTATGTTGCAGCCAGAGGTAGCCTTTGATATGAAGCAGAGATACGTGGGCCATTGTAATGTTGGAACTGATATAAAACAAGCCAGCTTTTTGGGCCAAAGAGGTTATTTTTCTGATGAATTTTCTTTATTGCATGTCTTTTGTTTCTGCCTTCAGGTTTATCCGTTGTGTCTTGTTTGTCAGTTATTACTAGGGGTTTCTGTATAACAATTAACAAGGTGCCTCGTTAGATTTGACTTGGATTTTGTTGTTGGGAAATTACTGTGATCTCATTGATAACATAATTTAAAGTAGTTAATTTGGTTTATGGTTTTAATCAAACAATGTATAGGTGAATATGTGGCAAGTGGAAGTGATGATGGTAGATGGTTTATATGGGAGAAGCAAACTGGTAGACTAATAAAAATGTTACTTGGAGATGAAGCTGGTAATATGCCCTCCCTCTGGCAATACTATTCCTTTCCCAAAAGTTTATTGTCTGTTATCGATTAACCTGATTCACCTCCACTTCCCTCGACAGTTGTGAACTGTGTGCAGAGCCATCCATTTGACTGTGTTGTGGCAACCAGTGGGATTGATTACACAATAAAGGTGAGGACAGATGTATTTGGGTTCACCTACTAAGGTATAGTTTTCTGATTTTTCTGACATGTTACTGTAGATTTGGACTCCAAAGGCTCCGGTTCCATCAATAGTGGCTGGGGGAGCAGCTGGACCTGAGACTTCTAATGTGTTGGAAGCTATGGAAAGCAATCAGCGTAGACTGTGTCATAATCGTGAAGCTATCCTGTAAGATTGGCATATTCAAAAACTTTAGCATTTGAATTATAACATAATTCTGACTCATTCAACGTCAACCACCTTCAGTAGGCAGGTTTTTCACTTTTACAAGTTAATTGACATTTATGAGCACTTCTAAACACAAACCTAATGGGCTTTGACCTCAAGAAATGCAAAAATTATCACATAATAGTTATGCTCATAGATCATCTTATCTGTGAGAAATTAGTGAAGGCCAATTCAAAACTAGCTCAGCTCATCTGTGACAACGGGATTGCATATCTTGAAGTCACAAACCTAATGGGCTTTGACCTCAAGAAGTGCAAAAACTATTACATAGTAGTTATGTTCCATAGATCAGCTTATCTGTGAGAAAATTAGCGAAGGCCAATTCAAAACTAGCTCAGCTCATCTGTGACAATGCGATTGCATATCTTGAAGTCAAAAACCTAATGGGCTTTGACCTCAAGAAATGCAAAAATTATCACATAATAGTTATCTTCCATAGATCAGCTGATCTCTGCGAAAATTAGTGAAGGCCAATTCAAAACTATCTCAGCTCATCTGTGACAACGGGATTGTATATCTTAAAGTTCCCTGCTCCCTTTCGCCCCAGTTCCATGATACGCATTTCTGTTCTTAACATCAAGTGTTGAATAATCCTTTTTATTTGAGATACATTATTTATATCAAGTTTAGTTGTGCTTATGATGCTTGTACATTGCTAGTTTCAGCCCCTTTGAATTATTGGAGCGTTTTCGGATGCACGACTTTTCAGAAGGATCTTTACACCCTTTTGAGTGTGCTCAGAGCTAAGCAGAGTTCTAAAATAAAAATGAGCTAATCAAATTTGTATGGCGAGAAGTTTGGTGAGTAACAAATTCCTCTCCTTCAAGTTTTATATATCTTACTGAAAGTGGCATTCTTAGTATCTTTAAAACTGAATTTATTTTACGTTGTTAATTGGTTTGGCCTTCTGTGTTCTTGTTTCTCCAAGTACCTTTTCTCCCAATTGGAGGAGCTCCCTTAGCTATAAGCCTGTGACTTCTATAGATTTTTGGACAGCCATTATCTCTTGAAAATTGCAACTCTTGAAACTGCTGACATGTAGAACTTCATCATCAACAGGAAATGCTTCATTTTATTACCTTGAATGACATTTGTGCTCTAATTCATCTGATGTGAAAAAGTGAATTTATTCAATTTGTTCATGATTCAGCAGCTCCGGGAAAGTATTTGCACAAACAGTAGACCTACTTTGCACAAAATTCAGTAGACGTAGGAAGATTAAGTTTGATTTATGTGAATCTGTGTATAATATTAAAGATGTGACATGACAAGCTGAGGAATCAGAATACAGAACTGTTTATTGAAGTGGATAAACTCAGAATGAGCAACCTGCCAAGACTGCTTGACTTTCCTTCTACTATGTTATCACTCGCCATAATATCATATCTGGCACACCAAGTAGACCAAGAATGAATGCGAGTACTTAGGTATAAAAAGGTGTTGGCTGTTTTACGAGTCCAAGCTTTTAATACCTTGAAACATCTGCTATGTCTTGTTGATGCTCTACGAGGATGTGACGAATTCTCCGGTGACTTGTTGAGGTTCATTTGAATGTAGTAGATCTTTGACTTGGATTGAGTTGAGGTCTGACATACATGCTTTAGATATTTTGTTTGAAGAAACAAAGTATGTTAATGATAGTTCGTATGAACTAGATTTTCTTATGTTATCAATACAAATGCAACCTAGTGGGCTGTAAATGAAGCAAATGTTTTGTTACAGGAGGGGATGAAAAAACGGAGGCAACTGACAGGGGTGACAGTAGCAACTAGTTGACCTTGTAAGGGCTAGGGCACCCACTATAGGGTCAAATCTAAATAAGGAGAAGATGGAGTGATATCTGTTGTTACTTTTTCATGAAAGTGAAATATTTCTCTCTCTCTCTCTCTCTCTCTCTCTCTCTCATTTTTCGTTGTAAATTTTGTAGAATAGATCAATGTCTAGTGAAATATTTGTCTATCCTTTATATTGTACATAATTTTGAGCCAGAAAGAGTTATGATTGAATGTGTAATGCTTTTCTGCTTTTTAACCTTTTGTTTTTCTTTATCATTTCTTAATGATCGTCGCATCAAGAACCAATAAGATCCCCACCATATCAACATTGTCGAAGAAATTGCTATTAAACATATGAACTGATTTTATCACCTGCTCAAGTTAGAAGGATTGTTGGTGCATACATGAAGTTAATTGCTTCCTGAGTAAAATGAGGAACTGACATCCTTAGCTTTTCTTTTGCACGTGCATATGGATGAGTGGAGATTGGACAACTTTTGAGATTAAGCTACCGTGTGAAACATATGTGAAGAAGCAGGTGTATGACACCAGTGTAATCGTGTGAGATCTCGTCTGCATTTGTTTATTGTTCTATAGTTCCAAGTTTTACACATATATTGTTGATTTTCTTGGGATTCCTGCTCTGACCTGCATACTTTTTCTTCCAATTATATTTTATGTTAATCTGACTCGCATAATGTTAGTCAAACAAGATGCAATCATAGTATATAATAGTTGGTATTCTTAAATTGTATTGTCTCAAATCATACCACGGCACGTTCATTTGGACCACCCAGGACTAAGAATCACCGTTTTTCGTGATATTATAAACGCACCAGACAATTTTCAGATGTGATTAGTTAGGTCACATAATCAGGCAGCTACTTCTTGGCCTGCAAGTCCCCGACGAAGTTCTGATAAAATTCTCTTAATCTTATTACATGTCGTGTGGTTGGGGGAATGTCTCCTGAAAATAAGAATTAGCAGGTAAAGAAAAGGATTTTTGAAGATTTCATTCAGAACTCTTTTCATGATATACAAAGGTCATTTCCAAAGTTAAACCTTGTTCTTTATAAAACTTGTATTTCCTTTCCACGAGTATAGTCTTCATGTTTCTTATGATCAACACGAACAAGGTCACACAAGGGTTAGACATTAGTTTTGTCATTATTTCTTTTGAAGTAATGACTCAGCTATTCAAACCAAAATCATACAATCACAAGACACAAGGTTTCAACCCTTTCAATCAACTAATGATGCAACGACTCATTTTGGTAAAGGAATCACAATTGAATTATGCATAAACTTTACTCCAAGGGTAATATCGTCTAAGAAATACAACATTGAAGGACAGGACGTTATAATCTATGAACAATTTCACTATATATGTACGTGTGTGTGTGCATACATAGTATTTATGAGCTAAAAAAAAAAAAGGGTTAAGCGCCATGTAAGGGATTGCTTAATATTTAAAATTGAAAGTGCGAACTAGTATAAAAAATTCTATTCAATCATTTAAATAATCTTAAATTAATTAGACTATATTATTTACTTTTTTGCTTGGTCAATTTCCAATAGTTTCATGTAATACTTACTTGAATTAGAAAAGAAAACTTAGATAGGACTTAGGAGCTAACCCAACCCAGACTTGGACAGCCTATGAATTGTCTTGTTGGTACATGTTTGACGAAGTATCTGACTAAAAAGTAAACAAATGACTAGCACATCGTATATAAAGCGCAGTAACATAAGGACGCTCGCTCCTTGGTGGTGATAAGAGTAATCTATATACGTGCGACTTTCTTTCTGTCCGACTAGTAAGCATTAACATATTAGCGGCTCTTTCTTTCTGTCTCCTCTCTCTCTCTCTCGGAAACAAGAGAGACATAACAACAACGAATCTTGCCATGCCAAGTTGGATTTCATAATTTTCGCATCCGAAGAAGCTATCGACCACTTCAAGAGGAATCGTGCTATTTAAGTTTCAACTGATTCACATCAAGACTATGAAGTTTAACACATCATCGCAACCAAACCCGGAG
>JAOQML010000033.1:0-10477 GCA_027568935.1 Erythroxylum urbanii
CTTTCCTTAACACTCACGACATCTTCTCTTCTTTGTCTTATTAACTTAAGACAAAATTTTCTTCCAATTTTGCCCTTTTTCATTAAAGGAATTTCCTACTAACTCCTTCTTTTAATTCATACCACCTTATAAAAGTCATAATATACCATATTAAACTCCAAAAATTTCTAATTCATAAATTCTAATTTATTTTTGTGCTTCATAATTTAATAAAATAAAGAAAATAAAATAAAAATATCAAAATCCTAAAAACAGGATCCATCAGTAACGATACCGAAATTTATAACTTGGAAAACCCCTTCAAAGCAAGGGTAAAAACCAAAGGACCTCCAGTCTAAAAAATAGCTCCACTAAGTTAAAATGTGTACAAATATCCTCTTTTGAAAGACACAATCTTAGCATCAATAAGAGGAATAAGCAACTACACAAGATAACATTGTTAGGAACATAAAAGGAGAGAAATCACTAAAAATGTGTCACTGTTCCGAGGCTCTGATCTAATCATCCAGAGCTCAAAATGAAAAAGTGACCGTTCAGAATGTAGAGGAGACTCTCAAGAACATACTCCTAAATGTTCAGCTCGATCCAACGGTAGATGAGTGTGGATCTAGAAGAAAAGTGAATCTGGTCATCCAAAAATGTTACAACTATTCTTGCTCTCTCTTCCTTCTATTGTGTCGACTCCCACGATTGAAGAACAAGCTAATATGTGGAAGATTAAAAACAAGTAAAAGTCATGGGAGGGGACAAGACATGGGTTTTTCCACCTAGGATAGGATCCACAGCCCAACAAATCTCCCCCTCCCGACTATGTGGAGGTGCTCGCCGTCCCGACGATCAAACAACATATTGAAACTTCCCTCTTGGCAAAGACTTAGTCATCATATCAGAACAATTATCATTTGTATGTACGTTTCGAACCTCAATCAACTTAGAATCTAAACCATCTCTAACCCAATGGTATTTAACATCAATATGTTTTGATCTACCATCGAATATGGAATTCTTAGCTAGTTGCATCGCACTTTGACTGTCATAGTGTAACATATACCTCTCTTGAATAAATCCAAGTTCCCTCACAAATATCTTCATCCGCAACAATAACTATAAGCTCTGCTTCTATGGTAGATAAAGCAACATATTTTTCTAACGTGGATTGCCAGCTTACTGCTCCCCCTGCAAAGGTAATCAAACAGCCTGAGGTAGACTTTCTTATATCAACATCTCTTGCTAAATCAAAATCAGAGTAACCTGAAAGAATAGGCTTCCCTATTCCAAAACAAAGACTCACAGTAGATGTCCCATGAAGATATCTCATAATCCATTTCACAATCTATTCCTGGATTTTATACCAACAGCATAAGCAATATCTGGCCTAGTGCAAACCATAACATACATTAAACTACTCACATTTAAAGCATAAGGAACTCTTTGCATATTTTTCTTTTCCTTCTCATTTGAAGGAAACTACTTCCTACTCAACTTAAAGTCCATTCTAGGAGGTGTACTTATAACTTTAACCTTGTCTATGTTGAATCTCTGAAGTATTTTTTCAATATACTTCTCTTGTGATAGCCATAACTTCTTGGCCTTTCTGTCACGAATGATCCTCATACCAAGACTCTGTCTTGTTGGTCTTAAGTCTTTCATAACAAAAGACTCACTCAGATTGTAATATCTCATTCCCATATTAGGGTTAGAGCCTAGAAATACCATACATGAGAACTAACAATGAGATAAAAGAGAAATGCACTTTATACTCGTGCATAATATAACATGCATACACATGAATTTGATCATTGCATACATTACAATAATTTGTTCATGCACTCATTTGACATTTTTCGGGTATAAATGATTGATTTAATGTGATTATGATGTGGATAGTGAATATTTTATTCTGAAAATTGATTTGGTGAAATAAATTATTAATTTAGAATTTTTGGAGAAATTTGAGAATTTTTAAGTATTTTTGGACTAGGAAAATGCCAAGTGACAGGGTAATCGATAAATGGTAGTAGAAATAAGAGTTAAATGGAAATGAAAATTTTTATAAATAATATTTGGATTTAATGACATATGTCATTGAAATTTGGAGACAATTGGACTAGAAATTGGAGATTGATTAGACTAGTTAATGAAAAAACATCTTCTAAACCAATGGGAATTGGACGTGTGTCACTTGCCACATCATGCATATAACTCACGACTTTCATATGTGAAAGACCGATGTAATTGTTGCCTTTCATTCTTGCTTTTCTTCCTCTTCTCTTTGACACTCTTCTTCTCATCTTCTTTATTCTTCTTCACTTCCACGATACTCTCTCCACCATCATCAAAGTTGAAGCTCACTTTCACCCTTCATTTGCTACCATCATCTTGCACTCTCTCTCTCATTCCTCACAAAAGACCCAACCTCCCACCTTCAAATGGTGATGTACGTGGATTGTCTACAACGCTAGGGTTGGTGTGATCTAGAAGGATTTAGAGTTAAATCAAGTAAGTTGAGTTTTAATCTTTATGGGTAGTGTTAAATAAAGCATTTTGATGTGTAATTTGAGAATTTTGATCATGATCATGAAGAATTGTATATATATGTAAGTTGGGCGTAAATAAGAAAACCTAGGTATGTTCATGTTTTTCTTTTATGTGTATGATGATTAATGATTCATAGATTGATATAGAGAGGATATAGAGTTAGAATGAGTCATAACATGGGATTGAAAGAAGTGCAAAAAATTGATTTATGAATGAATGATATATGTTCTGTTTTTAGGTTAATGATCAAACATAAATCATGAATTGTTGTGTATGATATTGAGTTGAAGTGGAAGTAGGAATGAAAAGGAAATAATGAGGACATGAGTTAGAAATAATAGACTAAGCAAAAGAGATGAACTAGGATGAAAATGAAGTTAAAGGTGTGCTGAAGTATGTTATATGCAGTGTTTTATTGAACATACATCTGTATTTTGGCCATATATTGAATTTTAGACATCCAAATGGGATGATTTTTATCCTTAAGAGTCTTGAAACTTGGCTTGAAGTTGAAAATGGTGTTTTATCAAGGTATAAGAATAGTCTGTAGTATTTTGATTATAACTTGCATGATACTGATCCAAAATGCATGAATTTGTGTTCTTTAGAAATTTAAGACATAGAGAAACATTTTATTAGAGAAAATGTTGCCTAAAAACCTCTTTGTCTAGGTCAAAATGGTCCTACAAAACTGACATAAAAATATGTCATTAGAAAAACTGGAAAACCGCAAGAATATTGGGAAATTTGTTTCTATCATGATCGTGGCAGGGTAGGCTTAGATTGTGGGCAGTGATTTTTCATGGTAATGTGATGATTATGCAATGGTTGAACCAATTAAGGATGAGTTATATAATTATGATGTTTTTGGACTTAATTGGGACTTAAAAGGAGCATAAACGATGTTGGAAAAGTTGGTTAAATGTGTAATAAGTTTTGATTGATCTTGATGTTATATCTTTAAGGAAAAGGATGATTGAAGGTAATGCATCTAAATGTGAAATGTTTATAGATTTAAATGAGGACATAACATAATGAATGAATTGTTTGATTGCTTTATGAATAAGACACAGTATGGAAGGAGATTGGATTTCATGAATGATGAGATTAAGTTTGAAATGTTGAATTAAATAAATAGATTAGTTGAGAGTTTAATGCAATCAAATTAGCATTTGAATTAGTGTGGAATGCAATTGTATTAATGCGTATGAATTTGGGAAAATTTAAAGTAGAATTAATGTTTGTATAAGTGTTAAAGTCATGTGGATGAAGGAAGAAAAATGCAGGGCACGATCGTGGTCCTTACATTACGATCATGGCCTAATAAAATAAGGTTCTATGACGATCGTGGCAGGGACACCACGATCGTGGCCAGACCTAAAGAGGTAAAGAGTGGTCTTTTGAGTGAAGTATGAACCAATCAATACTACGGTGTTTCCATATGATGTAAGTAGGTTTAAATGAGATCTTGAATGACCCTAGTTGATGAGAAATGAGGTGATTAAAGTGAGTAAAGTGCATTAGATGTTAAAGAATGATTGAAAGATGGTAATTGATTATGAGATGTGAATAAAGGAAATATACCTGGGATTGTTAATATGAGCATGCATTATACCTTACTCATACACATATGTGTATAATGAAATGATTATGTGATTGTGCAATTAATAATGTGTGTGCACTATGTATGTTGCATGAAATTGATATACAGGATTCAACATTTGCATCTAGACTTTTCTGGATCATGGAAGCAAACGCTAATCTGGAGCGTACTGTGAGTCGACCTAGATGGTCTCACTTTCATTTTTTGTTCGATTTTAAATTTTCGTATTGAATTACTACTGAATGTGAATGTGATTGATACAATTCCAGACATTAATAGTCTGACGAGTTTGACAAATATGAGAACATAAGATGTGCTCATTGTATGTGAATTGTACTGAAATAAGTGATTCTTAACATTATTATTGAATGCCAGACATTAATTCGATGAATATATGTGAATGTGGAAAATTGATCACTAATGATTGTTTGAAAATATGTAAATGTAGTGCACACCATTACATGAATGCATGAAAAATAAAGGCAGTTGTGATCGGAGTTGTCAATGAAAAAGAGCTTAAAGCTCAGACATTTGTGGTAAGAGCCTAAGGCTCAATGTGCAAAGAGCCCTGTATTTCCAATAGATAAGGGACAATATGATAGAGCCCGGTATCTGCAACGGATACGGGACAGTAAAAAAGGCTCTCGGTCACAACAACAAAAAAATAAATGTGAGTCTCATGTACATTGCATATATAATTGATATATATGTTTAAATGATTGAAATGCACTGTTTGAATGATTTCTGAATGTGAAATATGAATTAAGTGAATATGAAGTGTATGTGATTCAACATGATGATTAGTGAAATGACATGAATTACACGAGTACATGAATTGATGTATTATGTGATTGAGTGAGCCATCGAAGATGGTCCACTTATTAAGTTCGCAAAACTCAGCCCAATTTTGCAACATTTTTCAAGCTCAGAGGAGATCTCCAGTTAGACAAATTGGAGTTTAACCACTGCATTCAGATAAAAGATAGAGGTCGGGATCAATTGACGTTTGCATTTGTATTTTCTGTTATTTTTGTCTTAAAGAATGTATTCCGCAAATATTACCATTGTATGTGAATAATTCTAATGTGTAATGATTTCCCGACTGAAAGTGTTTGGAATTTGTAAAAGGCCCAAATGATTTCTGAAATTCTGAAATGTCTATATTGTTTTGTGACGATTATGATCAAAATAGTTATTAATAAAATGGGTTATTAATGATCATTGATCTTTTGAAAAATGCGTATGATGTTTGAAGTAAATTTGAAAATGTTTACGAATAAAATGGGCATTTTGATTATTAGTTTTTTGAAATATGTGTGTGATGTGTGAAAGTTTTTGTAATGAGCACGATTGACTGACCGTCCTAACCCACCACTCTCATAGAGTATGTTTTCGAATACTGACGGTACGTTTGGGAATATGCCCTATGGAAGTGGGGCGTTAAGCAGATCCTGCTTCAACTTAACAATCTTGCAAGTATTATGATCAACAATAAGAATATGATCAACATATAGCAACAAAATGATAAAGTCATCATTAGAGAATTTATACACACAAACATAATGAGAGGAAGTCTTATTGAAGCCTTGCTGTTTTATAATTGAATCAAACTTTCTGTACTATTGCCTTGGAGCTTGTTTCAAACCATACAAGCTCTTCATTAATATGCAAACATAATCCTCTTTTCCTTTGACTCTAAAACCTTCTTGCTGCTCCATATATATCTCTGCATCCAAATCACCATGACAAAAAGTAGTCTTAACATCCATCTGATCAATCTCCAGACCAAGGTGTGCTGCCAAACCCAACACAACTAGAATAGATGACATCTTCACTACTGGAGAAAAGATTTCTTCAAAATCAACTCCTTTCTTTTGACAAAAGCCCTTGACAACCAATCTAGCTTTATACCTTGGAGCTGAAGTACCATCTTCATGTTTCAATCTGAAAATTGATCGGTTCTTCAAAGCTTGTCTGTTCTTAGGCAACTTAACCAAATCAAATGTGAGATTATCATGAAGTGATTTCATCTCATCTTCCATTGCTTCAAACCACTTCTCCTTCTGTATACTATCCATGGCTTCCTCAAAATTTTCTGGCTCTACCACTTCAGAGATAAGTACATTCTCATTAGGAGAATAACGTGATGAATGTCTCCTCACTTTAACAGATCTTCTAAGAGAAGTCTCTGGAGCCTCTATAGGTGTTGGTTATTGATCCACTACAACATCATGTACTGGAACATCAAAAGTGTCTACATTTTGTTGATCATATTGCACTTGATCACCATCTTCACTGTCATCTTGAACATCACGATCTTAATGGTCATTTCCAGCTACATTGGACTATCATTTATAGAAATTGGCTCAACATCAACCAAGCGATCACTGCTCTGTCAATCTCTTCTCTCTGCTTTTTCAAAATCTCAATAGTTTGCTCTTCAAAAAACACTACATCACGACTTCTGACAAGTTTCTTCTTAATTGGATCATACAATCGATAACCAAACTCATCCTGACCATAACCGATAAAGATACATTGTCGAGCCTTAAAATCCAATTTCAACCTCTCATCCTTAGGAACATTCACAAATGCTTTGCAACGAAAAACTCTCAAGTGATCATAAGAAACATCTTTACCAAACTAAAGTCTATCAGTAACATCACCATCCAAAGCTACAATGGGTGACAAATTGATAACATGATCAACTGTGCAAAGTGCTTCAGCTCAAAAGGAATTTGGCAACTTTTCTTTTGCAAGTAAGCATTTAACCCACTCTGCTAAAGTTCTGTTCATCCTTTCTGCTAAACCATTCAACTGAGAAGTTTTCGGAGGAGTTTTCTGATGTCTAATGCCTTGCTCTCTACAATAGTTATCAAATGTTCCACAATATTCACCACCATTATCAGAGTGAATGCATTTCAATTTCTTGCTAGTTTGTCTTTCAACTAAGGCACAAAATTTTTTAAATTTCTCAAAAACCTGATCTTTGGACTTTAAAGCATAAACCCAAAGCTTCCTAAAATGATCATCAATAAATGTCACAAAATACAATCCACCACCATATGATCTTACCTTCAAAAGGACCACAAACATTTGAGCGAACCAATTTCAGTAAATCAAACTTTCTTAAAGAAGGATGACTCTTAAAAGAAACTCTTCTTTGTTTCCCAGCCAAGCAGTGAACACACTTGTTCAACCTAGCTTCCTTTACCCTTTAAAGAAAAATTTCTTGGCCAAACAATTAATCCCCTTCTCATTTATACGACT
Organism: Erythroxylum urbanii; assembly: GCA_027568935.1. Lineage (NCBI taxonomy): Eukaryota > Viridiplantae > Streptophyta > Magnoliopsida > Malpighiales > Erythroxylaceae > Erythroxylum > Erythroxylum urbanii. The sequence goes on from JAOQML010000033.1 coordinate 7,412, forward strand.
CAGTCTTCTATGCCACAATTTTGATCTAGTATCACTCTCTACCATATTTACTAAGCCTTTAGAAATAGAACCTTGCAACATGTACAAGTTAGAGGATTTGTTACCTCGAGCTACAACCATTGAAACTTTTGTAAGTTTCCAATGTCCATCGTTAAAGACATTACGATAACCATCTTCATCAAGTCTTCCTGCAGATATCAAATTCAAGCGAATTCCTGGTGCATGTTTAACAGTTTTAAGAACTAGCCTTGAACCATTGTTAGTTTCCAAACAAACTGTTCCAATGCCAATCACACTTATCTTGCTATCATTTCCCATCTTCAATATCCCAAAATCTCCAGGAGTATGAGAAGTGAAGAATTCCTTTCTTGGCGTGACATGATAAGAAGCACCAGTATCTACAACCCAAACTAAATTGATAACACTTTCATCATAAGCAGCAAGGAGATCACCATCAATAGCACTATCAAGACGATTATGATCAACATTGTCCTTCGTTTCCTGTCTTATTTCCTTTTTCAGCTTAAAGCAATATTTCTTATATCCCCTGCCTTACCATAATGATCACATATAAAATTTTTATACTTAGAACTTGACTTGCTTCTACTTTTTTCTCAACCTTTTTGACCTTTGAATTTATTTCTCCCCCTCTCTTCTGTAATCAAAACATCATACCGTGAAGATGATGTAGAAGAGCCCTGAGATCTTCTTCTCACTTCCTTGTTCAAACCACCACTCTTCGCATATTCCGTGGTTACCACACACATTAGGAGCAGAATTGGTCAGTGAAGCACAAAAAGTTTCCCAATAATAAAGTAAAGTATTAAGCAACCAAAGTCCTTGCGTCTCATCATTAAATCTTATACCCATTCTAGACAATTGATCAATAACACCCTAAAAATCATTCAAATAATCATAAATAGAGCTGCCCTTCTTGTATTTCAAGTTCATCAACTGTTTGAGTAAAAATAATTTGTTATTTTCTATCTTTGATGTATAAAGTTGCTCAAGTCTATCCCATAGAGTTATGGCATGTATATCATTAACAATGTGATTAAGAATATTATCTTCTACCCATTATCTAATAAAACCACATACTTACTGATGTTCAAATTCCCAATCTTCATCAGACATAGACTCAAGTTTATTAGTGGCAAACACAGGCAAATGCATCTTTTTCACAACTAACAAATCTTTCATCTTACCTTTCCATTTATGGTAATTGGCTCCATTCAAGCAAATCATTCTACTAGTATTAACCTCCATAATTCAAATAGACCAAAAGGATTAAATTAACCAATGCTCTGATACCACTATGTTGGGAAAAACTCGGTATAGCTAAATTTTACGAAAATGTAAACACAATACCAAAACTTCCCAAATCTATTCGAGCAATAAGAGTAAGTAAATATCAGCAACAATTTGTCAACAATAACAACAAATCAAACACAAGTAAGGACACTGAAATTTTTAACGTAAAAAACCTCTTCAAATCAAGGGTAAAAATCACAGGACCTCCAGTTCGAAAAATAACTCCATTAAATTAAAATATGTACAAATATCTTCTTTTCCAAGGCACAAACTCAACATCAACAAGAAGAATAAGTAACTACACAAGATAACATTGTTAGGAACATAAAATGAAAGAAAATACCAAAAATGTGTCACTGTTCCGAGGCTCCAATCTAAACATACAAAGCTCCAAATCAAAAAAGTGACCGTTCAGAATGTAGAGGACTCTTTCAAGAACATACTCCTAAATTTTTAGCTCGATCTAACGGTAAATGGGTGTGGATCAAGAAGAAAGTGAATCTGGTCATCCAAAAATGTTACAGGTATTTATACTCTCTCTTCCTTTTGTTGTGTCAACTTCTATCGTTCTACGATTGAAGAAGAATCTAATATGTAGAAGACAAAAAAAAGTAAAAGTCATGGGAGGGAACAAGACATGGGTTTTTTCCACATAAGATGGGACCCACAGTCCAACAGTATGAAATTGAAAAGATCATCCTCCGTCACCGGGTTAGATATAGAGGCTAATATATATTTCTTTTCTTTTCTATATACTCTAAAATGGAGAGTGAGCCTTTTAAGAGTGTTTGAAATTGCCGGTGCAATTACAACATGCGAGCTTGAGATTGAGGTTAAAAGATCCTTTCAAGAATAACCCATGCCTCTCTAGCAGTAGAGACTCTCACTTTGTTAGTTTGAATTTTCTCACAGATGGTGGTTTTAAACCACAAAAGGACCAATATATCCCATATCCCTTTTCATCCAAACAGCTAATTCAGGATTAGATTTTTAAACATAAGATTGAGTTATGTCTTCTTCATTGTCCTTGAATGAAGACTGGTGGTGTCACAATTTCACTAGTGATAAAGCCATCTAAATCAAAGGCTTCTAAGGTTGATAGAGCATTTGTGCTTTATAGATAATAGTTTTCTCTTTCCAGCAAAATTTTTACGATTGAACTAACTGAAATTTAATATCAGTTATAGTTAGTCAAGTTCCATAAAAGTTTTTAAGTTCAAATTTAGTATTACCTAAATATTTAATTTTAAATAAATTTAACCTATTAATTTTATTCACAACTTTTGTCCCGTTGAGTTTGTCCTCTTTTTTTTAAGGAGAAAAGACTAAAACAAACTAATGCATATGTCTGCGATATAAGATCCCTTGCTGATCTTGGTGGATGTATTTAAGACACGCCATTGGAGGTTGCTAAAGAACATAGAGACCAAGATCGGACAGTAAGGTCAGGGTAGCCAAGTTGGCGGCAGTCCTATTTCCTTCTCGATAGACATGCTGTATTTTTGGAGTGCCCATTGTTGACACTGCAACTCGCAGATTCCTAAAACCAATGCGTGACTGTCAATTAACACTTGTTCAGATGAAGATAGAATATCGATTACTTCCTAAGAATCTACTTCGGCTACCACCCGAAGGAAGCCGAGATCCTATGCCAACTTTAGACCGGAAAAGATGTTGCGGTCTAAACAAAACAATATAAATTAAATTCTATCTAGACCAATTAGAGGCAAACGCACCCCGTCGACAAGTAATATA
>JAOQML010000038.1:45021-69418 GCA_027568935.1 Erythroxylum urbanii
ACAAATATAATAGTTTTTTAATAAAAATAACTTTAATTTAATGTTTATTAATTTAAAAAAGATTATGAATATCGTATTAAATTTGGAAAGGGAAAAAGAAAAAGAATACGTAAGAATATCTCCGGAACCAACAATTTTGGTATTAAACTGATAGTCACAGTATATAAGTTTAGTGGTGTCAGCCCAAAACCAAAACCACACTTCAACACAAACAAACACAGCCCCCCCTCGTCTCTCTCTTCTCTTTGCATCTTTTTCTCTCTCATTGCTTTGGGGTTTCGCCTCGCTCTCGCTCGCTTTTTCTCTTACTCTCTTTATCTCTCTACTTCAGGCTTCTGATGTGTATGCATATATCGCGTCCCTGTTTCTCGTCTCTTAGGTTTCTTCTCCTTCTCTTCCCTCACTTGTATGTTGGTTGGTTTGTATGTATGTGCGTTTAGAGGCTTTTTTTTAATCTGATCTGTTTGTTCTTGTTATCCGTGTATTAAAAGTCGCTACTTTGTTTAGCCTTTTTAGGGATTTGATTCTGTTTTGTATCGGATTCTGATTGTGAGTTCGGCTTCATTATTGATTATGTTTTTGTCGGTTTCTTTTTGTTTTTTTTAAATTTCTCTTAATTGTTACAGCAGTACTTAATAGTAGCAAAGTGGAGTCGAGATGGCGTCGATAAGATCGAGCTTGCCGTCGAGGTTGCGGCAACTCTTGTCCGGTGAAAGCATCGTTAGTCCCTCTTTGAAGCTCGACTCTGAGCCTGTGAGTTGCTTTATTCTCTTTGGATATTGCTACTTTTTGTTTTATATATTTGTAACTTTATGGGTTTTCTTCTTACTTAGGGTTTTGCAATTCTGGGTACATTCAGTGAACTCTTTTGATGGTTTTTGTTGATTGTTGTGGTTCATTGCTTGCTTTTTATTTTGGTAGTTGACCTTAGCAATTAACTTGGAACTTATTATCTTTTAAGAGCATGGTTGGTGCTTGGGTCGGTGTCCTGTGATTTTGCATCCAATTATAGCTGAATGCACTGAATTTGCTTGGAGTGGGACGGCTACCTAAGCAGAGAGCAGTTGGTTTTAATGAGTTTAATGATATTGAATAATATTTGTGTGTTTCATGTACTGAAACACATAGATAATTTTATCCAACAAGCAAAGGTGTTTTCTTGCAGTGTAAGAATTAATTCGCAAAGCACATCATTCTCTTTTAGCACTTACCGTAAGTTCGTGAAAATCATGGTACTAGACCAATATTTGGTGCTGTGAAATGGTCTGCAAAGCTGCTATACAAGTTGTCCTAGCACTTATGGTTTAAAGGGGTGCACAGAGAGCTTGGGGAAAAAAGGTCAGGGATCAAGGAAAGAGAAGAGATATAAAATTGGAGAAAGAGTGAAGAAAATTAGGGTTTTAGAGAGAGCATGTGAAACGTAATCTTAATTTCACTTATTCTTTTAAAACGTAACCTTAAAATAACAAATGAAACCTGATGAAGGAACCTTAATGAAGCAAACCTAATCTAGGGGAATCATAATAAAGGAAACTCGATATGTGTACGGTAGCTGATGCAGAGAAAGAATTGGGCATTTAGGTTTAAACAAGTTAGGATAGGATTGATTGTGTGTGAAACAGTTGATAAGAATTTAGACTTTTTCTAAATTCTTAAAGAAACCTTCTTGGGTAAAATTCTGAAATTATAAGTCTGTTGTCTTGTCCAGCGATAAGTCTTATTTGTAATAGTCTTGGAATAATAGTAAAACAGTGACAAGCCCAAGCTGCTAATAGAAGAACCTAGCTGTCGCAAAATACTGCACTTAATGAGAAAGTAGCCTAACCAATGCTAAAGAAGGAAAGCTTGCAAAAACTAACTCAAATTTTGGAATGAGCCTGCATGAGAGTCAGACATGCAGACACATAGTTCAAAGCAGCTACGATAATTTTGTTGCCATCAACATTGGGCCACCGATTTATGTAATTCACACGAACTATTCATATGAGAATGAAATTTGGATCCTATGGATGGCGAGAACATACTGCATTCTTCATGAATATAATTCACTTTAGTTTTTACTTGCAGTTACCTCAGGCTTGAGGATGCTCTTTGCTTGATTTTATATCTTTGTCTTCTGATTATGTGGTCAAGACCTTTCAAACCAAGACTAATCTTTAGGATGAGTTGTAGAATGCCATTAATTTTTTTATACTTTTCTTCACACAAGCCTTTTGGATTGCAAGCTCAAGCAAAGTGAGGGCTAACAAAGTCAGTTTTAAATATAAATTTGCAGATGGAATGGTTGGCTGCAAATGCTCTTACTTGTGATTCTTTGTCAAAACATTACCCACATCTTGGTTGGGATCCTAGGTGTTGTTCAACATCTGCTAAATTTTTTTGTCTTTTCAAACTGATTAGGAATAAAATCAATTGAATATTATCATGGATGGTGATGTAATGTTGCAAATAACTCATTATGCATCTTAATATTGTATTAATCAACTATTTCTGTCATTTTGGGGATATCCTTTTATGATCCAAGTCGTGCTTGTACACCTCCATAGATGATACAATTCTGATGTACCATATTTAAAACAATGTTTTAGGATCTGCATATTTTGAACTGCAGATTAAATTACGGCAGTTAATTAGGCTTGTTTTGAACTGTATCATTCTAGATCATTCTTGTTTATTAGTGTTTCTTATTGATATGAAGTGAAAATGAAATAGGAATTTTGAATTTATCGTCACTAGTTGATTGCAATTTGTTTGATACCTTCTTTTCTCATTGGTGGACAAGTCACATTGTTGACCATACAAAATCTGCATTTAAACTTCTTTGCTTTACTTCTTAATTCGATTGTCAGAGTACTTATTGCTATTTTCTCCTTTAGAGTTGAAAAGATTTACTTTTGGTTCTAGACTCTCTTGTTCCTTTAAGAAATCTCAGATAAATGTTTGAACGAAATGATATGTTTCTTTCATTTGTGTTGTATTGGTTTTGCTCTTAGAAGTTAGGGTAGAGGGACGATGTGTTTGTTTTCCACCAATATGGCTCTGCACAAATAAAGTGTAACAGGACTCATGTTGATAATACATTGTTTAATCAACTTTTAATTGTGTTTTTAAAAGAGTTTTGTTGCTCACTTGTTAATTGTGCCTTATTTCTTCTTGTAGACCTTGAAAGATATCTGTTGTCACTGTTGTGCTGATCATGTTTTGAATAAATATAGATTCGTGTCTTTGCATGTCATATGTGCAATTTGTGTACATAATATACTTCTAGACATCTATTTCCATATCTGACTTTATACTGTTACGTGCAGCCTCCCAAAATTAAAGCATTCATTGACAAGGTGATCCAGAGTCCACTACAAGATATTGCTATTCCTCTCTCTGGCTTTCGTTGGGAGTACAGTAAGGTGAGAGCATACTTGTCTGTGTTTATTCAAAATTTTGCTGTTCTCCTTCTTTAATTGCTGTCACTTGTTTGCTTTAATTTCAGGGGAACTTTCATCATTGGAGGCCGTTGTTTTTGCATTTTGATACATATTTCAAGACATACTTGTCCAGCAGGAATGACCTTCTCTTGTCAGATAATATAGCTGAAGATGAAAATGCATTCCCAAAGCATGAAGTTCTGCAAATTTTGCGAGTTATGCAAATCATTCTAGAGAATTGTCTTAATAAGAGTTCATTTGACGGGTTGGAGGTATATTCTTTGACAGTACCCCAAAAGTTTTCCCATAATGGATGCCTAATTTGATATGTCTATCACAGTATATTTATTCTGTGTTTCTTGTCTTCAGCATTTCAAGCTCTTATTGGCATCAACAGATCCTGAGGTTCTTATTGCTACTTTGGAGACTCTTTCAGCTCTTGTTAAAATCAACCCCTCGAAACTGCACGGAAGTGGGAAGTTGATCGGATGTGGTTCTGTGAATAGCTGCCTTCTATCTCTAGCCCAGGGCTGGGGAAGCAAAGAGGAGGGTTTGGGATTGTATTCTTGTGTGATAGCTAATGAGAGAACGCAGGATGAAGGGCTATGTTTGTTCCCATCTGATGTAGATAGTAGTAATGAAAAGTCTCAATACAGAATTGGTTCATCACTTTATTTTGAATTGCATAGTGTGAACGACCAAAGGGCTCAAGTTATACATATACCAGACCTCCATTTACTGAAGGAAGATGATCTATCACTGATGAAACAGTGCATTCAGCAGTACAATGTGCCTCCTGACATTCGATTTTCACTGCTTACCAGAATAAGATATGCTCGAGCTTTTCGTTCTCCAAGAGTTTGTAGACTGTACAGCAGAATTTGTCTACTTGCTTTCATTGTGCTTGTTCAATCTAGTGATGCTAGTGAAGAATTGACATCCTTCTTTGCTAATGAGCCCGAGTATACAAATGAATTGATCAGAATTGTGCGTTCAGAAGAAAGTGTTCCTGGAACCATCAGAACACTTGCGATGCTAGCATTAGGAGCTCAGTTAGCTGCATATTCAGCATCTCATGAGCGTGCGAGGATACTGAGTGGATCCAGTATCAGTTTTGCTGTTGGGAACCGTATGATTCTTCTTAATGTTCTTCAAAGAGCTGTTTTATCATTGAAGAACTCTGGTGATCCGTCTTCCCTTTCCTTTGTCGAGGCACTCCTTCAGTTCTATTTACTTCATATTGTTTCTTCCTCTGCTTCAGGGAGCAATGTTAGGGGCTCAGGGATGGTGCCAACATTCTTACCTCTTTTGGAGGATTCAGATCCTAATCACATGCACCTTGTCTATTTGGCTGTAAAAGCCTTGCAAAAGCTCATGGATTGCAGTGGTTCAGCTGTTTCTCTGTTGAGGGAACTGGGCGGAGTTGAGCTTTTGGGCCAGAGGCTACAGATAGAAGTACATAGAATTATTGGTTTGGCTGGAGAAAACAGTAATTCAATGGTAGTTGGTGAGTGCTCAAGATACAATGACGATCATATCTACTCCCAGAAGAGACTTATCAAAGTTCTATTGAAGGCACTTGGTTCTGCTACATATGCTCCTGCAAACAATACAAGATCCCTAAATTCCCATGACAATTCTTTGCCTTCTACTCTGGCACTTATATATGAAAATGCACCTAAATTTGGTGGCGACATCTATTATTCAGCTGTGACTGTTATGAGTGAAATTATCCACAAGGACCCTACTTGTTTTCCCGTTCTGCATGAAGTGGGTCTTCCTGATGCATTTTTATCATCAGTGGTGGCTGGAGTACTTCCTTCTTCCAAGGCACTCACATGTGTTCCAAATGGTCTTGGTGCCATATGTCTTAATTCCAAAGGTTTGGAAGCTGTTAAAGAAACTTCAGCTTTAAGGTTTCTAGTTGACATCTTCACCAGCAAGAAATATGTATTAGCAATGAATGATGCCATTGTTCCTTTGTCAAATGCAGTGGAGGAGCTCTTGCGCCATGTTTCTTCACTTAGAAACACTGGTGTTGACTTGATGATTGAAATTATTGATAAGATATCCTCCTTTGGGGAAAACAACTTTGTGGGGCCATTAGGTAAGGTTAGTGGGAGTAGTGCCATGGAAACAGATTCAGGTGACAAGGAAAATGAAGGGCGTTGCACTTTAGTTGGTGGTGTGGACTTGGGACAAGAAGGTTTCAGTAACGAGCAGTTTGTTCAGCTATGTATCTTTCATCTGATGGTTCTGCTTCATAGAACAATGGAAAATTCTGAAACTTGTCGGTTGTTTGTGGAAAAATCAGGAATTGAGGCTTTGCTAAAGCTTCTATTGCAGCCTAGTATTGTCCAGTCATCTGAGGGGATGTCTATTGCCTTACACAGCACAATGGTTTTCAAGGGATTTACTCAACATCATTCTGGGCCTCTAGCACGTGCGTTCTGTCTATCTCTTAGGGACCATATAAAGAAAGCTTTGGCTGGTTTTGACAAGGCTTCGGGATCCTTTTTGTTGGATCCAAGGGCAGTGCCAGATGATGAAGTTTTTTCATCTCTGTTCCTTCTTGAGTTTCTATTATTTCTTGCTGCTTCAAAGGACAATCGTTGGGTGACTGCATTGCTCACAGAATTTGGAAATGGTAGCAAACATGTTTTGGAGGACATTGGATGTTTGCATCGAGAAGTTCTTTGGCAGATTGCTTTGATTTTAGATGCCAAGGTTGGAAAGGATGAGGATGGTACTGGTTCTACTACTGAATCACAACAGTTGGAACCAAGTATAAATGAGAGTGAGGAGCAACCGTTTGATTCATTCAGACAGTTTCTTGATCCATTTTTGAGGAGGAGGAGTTCAGAATGGAGTATTGAGTCCCAGTTTCTGGATCTTATGAGCCTGTATCGTGATCTTGGACGTGCTACTGGATTGCAACAAGGATTGAGTGCTGATGTTCTTTCCAATAGACTGGGATCTATCCATCAATCTCATGATTCTGAGTCATCGAACACTGCTGAGGTTGTTAATAAAAAGGAACTTGACAAGCAAAGATCTTATTACAGATCATGTTGTGATGTGGTGAGATCACTTTCTTTCCATATTATGCATTTGTTTCAAGAGTTGGGGAAGGCAATGTTACTTCCTTCACGTCGACGGGAGGATATTCTGAATGTTTCTCCTTCTTCTAAAGTAGTGGCAAGTACTATTGCTTCCATTGCTTTGGATCACATGAATTTTGGTGGCCATGGAAGTTCTTCCGGATCAGACACGTCCATATCAACCAAGTGCCGGTACTTTGGCCGGGTGATTGATTTCGTTGATGGTATTTTACTGGACAGGGCAGACTCTTGTAATCCCATATTGTTAAATTGTTTATATGGACAGGGAGTTATTCATTCAGTTTTGACTACATTTGAAGCTACCAGCCAACTGCTTTTTGCAGTTAACAGGGGCCCTGCATCTCCAATGGACACTGATGATGCGAGTGTCAAACAAGATGGTAAAGAAGATACAGATAATACATGGATTTATGGGCCCTTAGCAAGATATGGTAGACTTATGGATCATCTTGTGACATCATCATTTATTCTATCTCCTTTCACAAAGCACTTGCTTATTCAACCTCTGGCAAATGAAGGCATCCCTTTCCCACGGGATGCTGAGACTTTTGTTAAGATTCTCCAGTCTATGGTGTTGAAGGCAGTACTGCCTGTTTGGACGCACCCACAGTTTATTGATTGCAGTAATGATTTCATCAGTTCAGTAATTTCTGTTATACGGCACATTTATTCAGGGGTCGAAGTGAAAAATTTGAACAGTAGCAGTGGCCCTCGTATTACTGGCCCTCCTCCAAATGAAACAGCTATTTCTACTATAGTGGAGATGGGCTTTTCCAGGTCTAGAGCAGAAGAAGCTCTGAGGCAAGTTGGATCAAACAGTGTGGAGCTGGCAATGGAGTGGCTGTTTTCCCATCCTGAGGAAACTCAAGAAGATGATGAGCTTGCTCGAGCCCTTGCCTTGTCATTGGGGAACTCAGAATCAAATCTGAAAGAGGATGGTACAAATGCCAGTATTCAACAGCTTGAAGAGGAGGTGGTCCAACTTCCTCCAGTTGAGGAGTTGCTGTCAACATGTGCAAACATTTTGCAAGTGAAGGAGCCTCTAGCTTTTCCAGTGCGTGACCTTCTTGTGTTAATTTGCTCACAAAATGATGGCCAACAAAGGTCTACAGTTATCTCCTTTATTCTTGATCAAGTGAAGAACAGAAGTGTCATTTCTGAAAGCAGAAATAGTACTATTTTATGTTCTCTTTTTCATGTCCTTGCCTTAATTTTTAATGAAGATGCTGTGGCGCGGGAAATTGCCTTGAAGAATGGTCTTGTTAAGATTGTTTTAGATTTGCTTTCACAGTGGGATGGTGGTTTAGTGACGAGAGAAAAACAACAGGTTCCAAGTTGGGTAACTACAGCTTTTCTTTCTATAGATCGACTGCTACAGGTAGATCAAAAACTGAACTCTGAGATTATAGAGCAGTTGAGAAGAGATGAAATTAGCTGTCAGCAAAGCTCAATCAGCATTGATGAAGATAAGCAAAGCAGATTGCAATCTTCAGCAGCATCACCATTGAAATATGTGGATATAGAAGAGCAGAAGAAACTTATTCAGATAGCTTGCAACTGCATCAGGAACCAGCTTCCGTCTGAAGCAATGCATGCTGTTTTGCAGCTGTGCTCCACACTAACCAAAATTCACCCTGTTGCTGTTTGTTTCCTTGAAGGAGAGGGTCTTAGTTCTTTGCTTTCTTTGCCAACAAGTTGTCTGTTTCCTGGATTTGACAATGTTGCTGGAACCATTTTCCGTCATGTTCTTGAAGATCCCCAAACTCTCCAGCAAGCAATGGAATCTGAAATAAAGCATAGCCTTGTGGCTGCTGCTAATAGGCATTCCAATGGAAGAGTTACTCCACGCAATTTTCTTTTAAAGTTGAGCTCTGTCATATCAAGGGATCCAGTTATTTTTTTGCAAGCTGCAAAATCAGTTTGCCAAGTCGAGATGGTTGGTGAAAGGCCTTATGTTGTATTGCTAAAAGATCGTGAGAAGGACAAGACCAAAGAGAAGGAGAGGGAAAAAGCATCAGAGAAAGATAAAACTAGTATTATGGATGGGAAGGTTGCCTTGGGCAGTATGAACAAAATGTCACCTGGGAGTGGACATGGCAAGCTCCATGACCCAAGTGTGAAGAGTGCTAAAGCTCATCGAAAATCTCCTCAGAGCTTTCTGAATGTGATTGAGCTTCTTTTGGATTCTGTTAGCAGTTTTTTACCTCCTGTGAAATATGATGCAACGCCAGATATGCAGCATGATGTTCCTTCCTCGACTGATATGGATATTGACATTGCTGCAATCAAGGGAAAAGGAAAAGCAGTTGCTACTATGTCTGAAGGGACTGAAACAAGTAGTGAAGAAGCTCCTGCTCTGCTTGCAAAGCTTGTATTCATCCTGAAGCTTCTTACAGAGATTCTATTAATGTATTCTTCATCTGTCAATGTATTGCTCAAGAAAGATGCTGAGCTGAGCAGCTCTAGGGGCCCTCATTTGAAGGGACCAACTGGCTTGGATGCTGGAGGACTATTTCACCACATTCTTCATAGGTTTATTCCATATTCTAGGAATATGAAGAAGGAAAGGAAAGTAGAGAGTGATTGGAGACATAGGCTAACAACCAGAGCTAGTCAGTTTTTGGTGGCATCATGTGTCCGTTCAGCTGAAGCAAGGAAAAGGGTTTTCTCCGAGATCAGTTGTATTTTCATCAACTTTGTTGACTCGTGTAGTGGTTGTAGGCCACCAACCAATGACATGCAAGCATATGTGGATCTACTCAATGACGTACTCGCTGCTCACACGCCTACTGGTTCATATATTGCATCGGAAGCTTCTGCCACTTTCATAGATGTTGGTCTTGTTAGATCCTTGACTCGAACTCTTGAAGTGTTGGATCTGGATCACATTGACTCACCGAAAGTTGTAACTGGGCTTATTAAAGCTCTGGAGTTGGTAACTAAAGAGCATGTTAACTCTGCAGACTCTAATGCAGGGAAGGGTGAGAATGTGGCAAAACATTCTGCACAACGTCAATCTGGAAGAACAGATAATGCTGTTGACACATCCCAGTCTAGGGAAATGGTATCCCAGTCCAATCATAATCCGATTTCTGCTGACAATGATGAACCGTTTAACGCAGTTCAAGATTATGGTCAAGCTGAAGCTGTTACAGATGATATGGAGCATGACCAAGATCTTGATGGAGGTTTTGCTCCTGCTACTGAGGATGACTTTATGCAGGAAACTTCTGAGGATGCAAGGGGTCTTGAAAACGGCATTGGAAATGTTGAAATACGGTTTGAAATCCAACCTCATGAACAAGAAAATCTTGATGAAGATGAAGATGAAGACATGTCTGGGGATGATGGGGATGAAGTAGATGATGATGATGATGACCATGATGAAGATGATGAGGAGCACAATGATCTTGAGGAAGACGAAGTTCATCATTTGCCACACCCTGACACTGATCAAGATGATCACGACATTGAGGATGATGAATTTGATGAAGAAGTGTTGGAGGAAGATGATGAGGATGAGGAAGAAGATCAGGATGGTGTCATACTTAGGCTGGAAGAGGGAATCAATGGGATAAATGTTTTTGACCATATTGAGGTTTTTGGTAGAGACAATAGCTTTCCTAATGAAGCCCTTCATATGATGCCTGTTGAAGTTTTTGGTTCTAGACGTCAAGGGCGGACTACATCCATCTACAATCTTCTTGGCAGGAGTGGTGATATTAGTGCACCCTCACGTCACCCCCTTTTAGTTGGACCTTCCTCACAGCATTCAAGTATGTCTAGACAATCAGGTGATTTCTTTGGTAACTGAAATTTTGTACTTCATAGGGCTTTCAACCTCACTTTTTGTGTACAAGTGATGACATACACAAGATCGCTTGATTTTAGAATGTGCATACAGCTCTTACTTTTCATCTTTTTTGTTTCCAATTTTTAAGAGAATGCCTGCATATGGTTTTTCCAGATAGGAACTCGGAGTTGGATTCTATTTTTCGTTCATTGAGGAATGGGCGTCGTGGTCATCGGCTGAACCTATGGATGGATGATAACCATCAAAGCGGTGGATCAAATGCATCTGTACCTCCAGGTCTTGAAGAGTTGTTTGTTTCCCAATTGAGGCAACCAACACCTGAAAAATCTTCTGACCAGAATACACCAGCGGTGGAACCTAAAACAAATGGTGATCCTAGCCAGCTACAGGAGCCAGGAGCTGGTACACATACTGGCATTTCTGTTGAGAACAATATGAGCCATGATACAAGCAACACACCTCCTTCTGCAGCAATTGATGGGTCTGGCAATGCTGAGAGGAGGCAAGCGACAAGTGATCCCCCGTCACATTCTGTTGAAATGCAATTTGAACAGAATGACTCAACTGTCCGTGATGTTGAAGCAATAAGCCAGGAAAGTAGTGGTAGTGGGGCAACCTTGGGAGAAAGCCTTCGCAGTTTAGATGTTGAAATAGGAAGTGCTGATGGTCATGATGATGGTGGAGAGAGACAAGGTTCAGCAGATAGAATCCCTATGGAGCAACAAGTAATAAGGGCAAGAAGATCTAATGCTTCTTTTGGGAATTCTTCATCTATTAATGCAAGAGATGCATCCCTACATAGTGTCACTGAAGTTTCAGAGAACTCTAGCAGGGAAGCTGAGCAAGACAGTCCAGTAGTGGAGGAACAAATTGGAGGAGAAGCAAGTTCTGGACCAATTGATCCTGCATTCTTGGATGCCCTTCCAGAAGAATTGCGTGCTGAAGTACTTTCTGCTCAACAGGGTCAAGTGACTCAACCGTCAAATTCTGAACCTCAAAATACTGGTGATATTGATCCAGAGTTTCTTGCAGCCCTTCCTCCAGATATCAGGGCAGAAGTCTTAGCACAGCAACAAGCACAAAGGGTTCAACAGTCTCACGAACTTGAAGGACAACCTGTGGAAATGGATACAGTCTCCATCATTGCAACGTTTCCATCAGATCTTCGTGAAGAGGTAGATTCTTTCCTCTACTGCATTGGTGCAGAGTTTGAAATATAAATATAGATGTGTACCTCTTCTGACTATTGCCTTCTTCAGGTTCTCCTCACATCATCTGACGCTATTCTTGCCAATCTAACTCCTGCTCTAGTTGCGGAGGCTAATATGTTGAGGGAAAGATTTGCACATCGTTACCACAACCGTACTCTCTTTGGCATGTACCCAAGAAGTCGTAGGGCAGAGTCGTCTCGACGAGGTGAAGGTATTGGATACAATTTAGACAGAACTGGTATTGCCTCACGTAGGTCAATTACTGCTAAGCTAGTTGAAGCTGATGGGGCTCCTTTAGTTGAGCGAGAATCTCTACAAGCAATGATTCGGGTGCTTCGAATAGTTCAGGTATTCATTTATCAACATGTTTTTTCCTTTTGTCCATTCTTCTTTTTTGAATAATACGTTGATGGGGATGAATTTCCAGCCATTGTATAAAGGTCCATTGCAGAGGCTTCTTCTCAATTTGTGTGCTCATAGTGAAACCAGAACGACTCTTGTAAAAATATTGATGGATATGCTGATGCTTGATACAAGGAAGCCCATGGGTCTTCTAAATGCTGCTGTACCATCATATCGCCTGTATGCTTGCCAAAATAATGTGATGTACTCCCGTCCGCAGTCATATGATGGTAAATTTACTATTTGGTTTTCTGATCTTCAGGAATTTTAATTACTTGTTATCAATAGTGGGTACATCTAACATTATTCAGACAAAGATGTAATGTGTTTATAAGCAGATGACAATAGTCTACAACTTCTAAGTTCTATTGCTCTTGGGATCTTTGACATGGATTTTGGAGCTTGGAAATTCTTAGCTGGCTAATTTGACAATCCAATTCAAGATTTCAAGAATTTATTCCAACAAGCTCATTTTCTAGTATATTGTTATGGAAAATTTGCAGAAATGTTGGGATTTTTCTTTTGTTTTTTTTTCACAGTTAAAAATTTGTCATCTGATATTCTTAACATGAAGGGTGTGTTTATTTTCCCCTTGGAATGAATCTTGTGCCAATGATTACGTGTTGTGGTTTCTTTGCAGGGGTGCCACCGTTGCTATCTCGTCGAATTCTTGAGATGCTGACTTACTTGGCACGTAATCATCCTAGTGTAGCAAAAATTTTGCTGCAGGTTAGACTGCCGCTTCCAAAGCCATTGGAGAATCAAATTATTGATCAAACAAGTGGCAAAGCTGAAATGTTTGTTGAAGGTCATGAAGTTGGTGGTGTGTGGCATGGGGAAGAATGTGTATCTATTTCCTTACTTTTGAGCCTCTTGAATCAACCTCTTTATTTGCGGAGCATAGCACATCTCGAACAGGTGACATTACATAGAATGATGCTGTTATTTGTTATTAACTGCTTTTGGCTTCATGAGTAGTAGAGAGAATTTAGTTCTAATTTCTGCTTATTTGGCAGCTTCTTAACTTGTTAGAGGTTATCATTGACAACACCGAAAGTAAGTGTACTTCTTCAGAAAAATCTAGAACAGCTACTGCCGCTGCAGCTCAGATTTCCTCATCAAGTGCTGATACTAGCGGCGAAGCTGGTGCTGCATCCTTAGGGATTGCTGGTTCCTCATCCACAGCATTTGATTCTTCCAAACAAATGGTGTCTGGCACAAGTGATGAATGTGATACTCAAAGTATACTGCTTAACCTGCCACAAGCAGAGCTTAGACTTCTATGTTCATTGCTTGCACGGGAAGGGTATAACAAATCTTCAAACTGCCAGCATTGCATGACTGTTTTAACTCTCTGTTTTGCATGTGTTTTCTTTATAGTGTACCATTAGATATGATGTGACATTCATGAACAAATGAACTATTTTTTTCCCTTTCTGTTTTTGGACTGAATTGGAAGATTCAATCTCTTGTTGCATACATTTTGCTTCTGGATCAAGAAGAATTTTGTCGACAAATAATAATTGCCTGCTAAATGCTTTTGAACCGCCATTTATTCTATTCTGTGTTGTTCTGTGTCATCCTTTTGGATTTTATAGTCTATCTACTGAATCTTCATCTTACCATGTTTTCTGCAGTTTGTCAGATAATGCATACACTCTCGTGGCAGAAGTGATGAAGAAATTGGTTGCTATTGCACCAATTCATTGTCTACTCTTTATTAATGAACTGGCTGATGCTGTGCAAAACTTAACCAAGTCTGCTATGCATGAACTACGTGTATTTGGTGAAGAGCTCAAAGCACTCCTTAGTACAACATCGTCCGATGGGGCAGCAATTTTAAGGGTTCTTCAGGCATTGAGCTCTCTTGTTGTATCACTGATTGAGAAAGAGAAGGACCAGCATATACTTCAGGAAAAAGAACATAGTACTGCTCTTTTACAGGTGTCTGACATCAACGCAGCTTTAGAGCCTTTGTGGCTGGAGCTTAGCTCTTGCATAAGCAAAATAGAGAGTTATTCAGACTCTGCACCCGATGTGCTATTTCCTCCGAGAGCTTCCACATCAAAACCGTCTGGGATGACACCTCCACTTCCTGCAGGTTCTCAAAATATCTTGCCATACATAGAGTCCTTCTTTGTGATGTGTGAGAAGTTGCATCCTGCACAACCAGGTTCTAGTCATGACTATGGTAGTGCAGTTTCTGAAGTTGAGGATGCAAGCACATCAGCTGCACAGCAGAAAACCTCTGGGTCTGTATCGAAAGGTGATGAAAAGCATATTGCTTTTGTGAGGTTCTCTGAGAAACACAGGAAGCTGCTTAATGCTTTCATCCGTCAGAATCCTGGGTTGCTTGAGAAGTCTTTCTCACTAATGCTGAAAGTTCCTCGATTTGTTGATTTTGATAATAAACGTGCCCACTTCAGATCAAAAATAAAGCATCAACATGATCATCATCATCACAGTCCTTTAAGGATTTCTGTGAGAAGAGCTTACATTCTAGAGGATTCATATAATCAGCTTCGCATGAGGTCAAGAACAGAGTTAAAAGGGCGATTGACGGTTCACTTTCAAGGAGAGGAAGGTATTGATGCTGGTGGGCTTACAAGGGAATGGTATCAGTTGTTGTCAAGGGTCATTTTTGACAAGGGAGCACTTCTCTTCACAACAGTGGGCAATGAATCCACATTCCAGCCTAACCCGAATTCTGTGTACCAAACAGAACATCTTTCATACTTCAAGTTTGTTGGAAGAGTTGTGAGTACCATACGGATGCTTTTTTTCTTTGTTAATTGCAGCTCCTATTAGGATTCAGTTAACATCAGAAAGCTTGTTGGATTAAATGTTTGATTATTGATTGGTTATTAAATTACCATTTTCAGGTTGGTAAAGCACTTTTCGATGGGCAACTCTTAGATGTCCATTTTACCCGATCTTTTTACAAGCACATTCTAGGAGTCAAAGTTACATATCATGATGTTGAAGCTATTGATCCTGATTACTTTAAAAACCTGAAATGGATGCTTGAGGTACAATACTTTTCCTTACATATGTCTCTATCTCTCTAGCCCTTTTCTTAGATATTCCACTGGCAAGATCGACTTACTTGTCATTTATTTACTTTGCCAGAATGATATAAGTGACGTATTGCACCTGACCTTCAGTATTGATGCTGATGAAGAGAAGCTCATACTTTATGAAAGGAATGAGGTATGATTTCTTCAATTACTTATGTGACTCCTGAGTTTCTTTAAATATTTGCTGTAATGACGTTTGTTTCATCACGGTACAGGTAACTGACTATGAACTGATTCCTGGAGGACGTAATATTAAAGTTACTGATGACAATAAGCACCAGTATGTTGATTTAGTTACTGAGCATCGGTTGACAACTGCAATTCGTCCTCAAATAACTGCCTTTATGGAAGGATTCGAGGAATTAATTCCTAAGGAGTTGATATCAATATTTAATGACAAGGAATTGGAGCTGTTGATTAGTGGGCTTCCGGATATTGATTGTGAGTGTCAGTGTTTTATATATCATTTAATGACCCCCAATCTCTTGGTCCATTATTGCGTGGAACATTTTTGAGTAGTTGCTAAATTTTATCGTCATTTGTTTTATAGTGGACGACCTTAGGGCCAATACAGAGTATTCTGGATATAGTGCTG
This sequence comes from Erythroxylum urbanii, assembly GCA_027568935.1. Taxonomy (NCBI): domain Eukaryota; kingdom Viridiplantae; phylum Streptophyta; class Magnoliopsida; order Malpighiales; family Erythroxylaceae; genus Erythroxylum; species Erythroxylum urbanii. The sequence continues at coordinate 60,665 of JAOQML010000038.1, forward strand.
CATCTCCTGTCATACAATGGTTTTGGGAGGCTGTTCAGGGACTCAGCAAGGAGGACAAGGCTCGCCTTCTTCAGTTTGTGACTGGAACCTCTAAGGTATTTTTATTTGTTTTTACTACTTCCATTTGCTCTGTGTCTCGTTTGAGAAGGGAATCATGTTAAGCTTGTATACAACTTGTATCTAATAAAATGAATTTAACAACCAGCAAATAGTGTATAGATCAATCATTAGTACATGTTATCTGAAATGCTAACGTTATTCAATTAGTTCTCTGTCATTGTTGAACGAGGAAGCTGGTTTTTGTATTTGGATCATATTTTTAGCGATCTGAGTGCCCTTGCTATTTTATAGGTGCCTCTTGAAGGATTTAGTGCACTACAGGGAATCTCAGGTTCACAGAAATTTCAAATACACAAGGCTTATGGGAGCCCAGATCACTTGCCTTCTGCTCATACTTGGTAATGTTATATTTATCATCTCTTTGTTTCCAGGCTGGCATCTAGTGGCTATCCCCTGTCCTGTTCAGATGGAGTTTTTATGTCTGTTGATCGCTAACTTTCTGTCAACTGGCATTTGCAGCTTCAATCAGTTGGATCTACCAGAGTATCCTTCCAAGCAATGTTTGGAAGAGAGGTTGCTGCTTGCCATTCATGAAGGCAATGAAGGATTTGGGTTCGGCTGAGTTCCATTTTTAGTCATGTAGATATAGTAATGGATAAACTTCACAGGCTTATCTTGACAGAAAAGGATGGCTATCAGATATTGAGTTGACAAATGTTAATAGTACTGTACAGTCCTTACAATGGTTATGGAAATGCTTCTGGCAGTTTTAAAATTTGCCAGTGTACTCTGTTTTCTTGTTCATTCTTACTTCACCACTCTACCCCCGGTTCCTCTCACAAGTTTCCTACTTACTGCGACGTTATATGAATTTTTAAAAGTTTGTAGAAACCAATAGGAGTTGACTGGGAAAATTTTTACACCTCAAAATAGTAATCAACTCAGCAGCAGTACAGTAATTAGCTCTTTCTGCTTTAGATCAAATAGAAAAAGCAGAATAGAATAATAATTAACCCTTGTGCTATTTACCTAACCTTCACCTTAACCAAATTTTGAGTCTATTATTGTCTTTGGCACCTGACACCTGTTGATCTCTATTGATTCCGTTGTTTCTATTTCTTGTAATTCTTTCTAAACCTCTGGATCCCTTCAACTCAGACTTCTCAGATAAAGGAGTTGGAAATGAAATTTTGTTACTATTCTCCGTCCCTTTGCTTTGGATGTCTCTCTTTCTCCTAATCTCACGCAGTGAGTCTGTTCCCTTGAGCAAAACGGAACACTGGTCTACGGTTCGGTTATTGGAATTTAAACTGCTTTGACTCGGTGGATCAATGTCGCATAGAGTTGTCATTACTTTTCTTTCCACCGGGGTAGCTCTTAACCTCTCGCTGGAGTTTCGTCTTTGTATGCTTTCTCGTCCATGTTCGTACTGTATGAGCTTTTCTTCAAGCACTTTGACCTGTAATACACCATATATGGAGGTAACAAAAATCAGTACGTCCTACTATAGTAGATATCACGCTATTTATTCTAAACAATACAAGCACTGAGAAGACCTTTTGATGAAGAGATCGGGGTTCTGAATTCTCTCTTTCACACATCAGCTTGTTTTCAAGTTCCCTGACCTGTGCCAAAACTTGCTCATCATTTTGTTCCTTGTAATATGGTTTAATGTTTATAAGCTGAACAAGTAAATGTGAAAAAGAACGTAAAGCCTAATTGCCAGAGGCAACCAAGGGAACATTCTAGCTACAAAGTAAAATCTACAACACTAGTTCAACCATTACTTGAAGAGATGGGTAACGAGACAAAGATAAAACACTAAGATACTTTAACAGTAACCATAGTTAAGATCACCTTATGCTGGAGTACCCTTGTATGAAGTTCAAACTCCTTTGACCTCTCTCTGTTCTCTAGTTCCTTGACCTGAGTGCATCAGAGAATAATTAGCATTCAAGCAACTAAACTTCCACGTTATGCCCATTGACATTGTTTACCAGATCCATTTCGGTGATATGAAAATCAATTTGAAGACATGTTGAATCCGAAAACTATCCATCTGGACAGAAACAGTGGTAAAAAAGAAACCTTGTATTGAAGATTCATGGACTTGGCTTGTTCCTGCTCTTTCAGCTTGTTCTCAAGTTCCTTGACCTTGGGAAGAGTTGTAATATTTGATCAGAGAAAAATAAGCTTGATCAACCTAATAAAGAAATTGTTCTCTGGAACCAACCTTGTGCTGGAAATTAGAGCAAGTTTCTTCTTTCCCCCTCATTTCTTCTGAAAGTTGGGATAACTGCTTATCCAGGCGTCTGCACAGCTCTGTTCTTGACGCTAGTAGATTTTCAAGTTCATTTATCTTTTCCTGCTGGTTTCTGCATATCTGATCCTTTCCTGTGGCTTTAGCTTCTAGGTTTTGAAAACTGTCTTCTAGCTTGCTTAATGCATCATCTTTGCATCTCAAATCTTGTTTTGCTTTCTCATGCTTCACAGGATATAGAAGATGCACAAACTGAAGATTTAGTTTATTTACCTTATGAAGGAAAGGATACTTAACAGGTACCAACGAGCTTACCATTAGCTTCAGCTTTTGAAGCTCACACATATCGATCTGTTTCTTAGGAGGGCCTAGCTCAACCCCTCGAACTCTTGTAGCAAAGTTTAAAGAACTAAGAGTCTCGCTTAGATCATGGACCGAAGGGCTGATTTGCACAAACATTAAGGTTTTTGAAGCACCCCCTGTAGTTTGTGGAGTGAAGCATACAAAATAAGTATTCGTATTGAATTGAAGTTCCACTTACTTGAGTTGTTGCTGTTCAAATTGATTTGCTAAGATCACAAAACTGGATAATTTAATGTCAATCAGATTGGTACCTTTTTGAAGTGTTTTCCTTTTCTCACAAGGAGTCCATAATCAAATTGGCAGATTTTACAATTTGAAAGTTGTTTAGCTGATATAATCTCGAGCGACAAAAAGGAAAATTATTTTCAAGAAGAGCTACTAACCTAACGCATCCTGAAGCAAATGTGTGAGTTTTGAGTTCCTGTAAAGGCCATTTGAAGAAGTTAAAAAACTGTACAAGCAAATCAGGTTAACATGTTATGTGCTAATATGATGAGGACCTGTATGGAATGTGATTGCTTTTAGTTGCTAAAGCGGAAATCACATCACCGAGAGCTGAAAGCGATCTGTTAATATTTTGAGCTTCCTTGAGCCTTTCCCCCTGAACTTCAGTTTTTGCTAGTCTCTCACTGCCTGCCAGATCCACAAGCCATAGCTTGCTACTGGTGCACTCACCATTGATCAAATTCTTTGCTCTCACCATTGTGCAGATCATACTAATCTCAGAAATGTTAAAATTAAAAAGCAAGTTTAAGCTTTAATTCAGGCAATAAAATCAACAAGTCAAAAATATGGACAAGAATATCTAACTCAAGGAATTCTGAGTTTGAACTAACCAGTGGGATCGACTACTGTGTTCATTAACATTATTTGATCCTACAACTCTTGCCTTACTTCCAACCTGCAGAACATCCCAGAACTCTTCAATATTCTCGACTTTTGCTTCAACTATCCCTGGTACATGATGGACCCCTTCAGAAACTTGCTTTATCTCCAACCTAGAGTTTAATATTAAGTATTAAAATCAATTGAACATTGAATTAACAAATTCATAGCCAGAAAAACGAGTGATAATTGCTTCTAACATCCAAATTCAGATAGCATGGCCTCCATTTAAAAGACATGCGGATAAAAATTTTCTGCATAGGTGAACGAGTATGATAGTAATTCCACCTCTTTCCTGTGCGTGACAAGGCAAGCAAATCTCTGATTTGCTCATTGTAAACTTCAAGCACACTGACAGAGATATCATATATGATAGTTTCTTCCCTTTCTCCAACAATTTTAAATAGCTGTTGCAAAGTTCGGTAATTGACTCCTCTATCACGTGGTGTACCCTCCATAGTAAAAGTCTTTCCCGTGCCAGTTTGACCATATGCAAAGATGCAAACATTGTAGCCATCTAAGACTGAGACTACCATCGAAGAAGCTTCGGTAAAGACATCAACTGTTCAAGTAGAAGTTCAAGTCAAAACACAATAACCGTTCTTCCCGAATGAGAATATTAGATCATCTGCTTTTTTAATTACAAAAAAAAATTAGATCATCTGTTGAGATTTCAATTTGGACTTGACTGTTTTCAGAACTAAACAAACTACAATTCACTCAGAGCACAAGGATAACATCCGGAAACTGATCATCAGATTTTGCAAAAACACGATCATGGATTCTCTTCTTCATTGAAAAACATTGTCAATATGCTAATTGTCAAATTTACTGAACATGAATAAGAAACTGCTAAAAATAAATGAAAACTTTCAGAAAATAAACAGAAAAAGGTGTGGTTCCTAGATAATGATGATTAGAACAACACTTAACCATTGAGCATTGGCTAACTACAAAAGTGGAAAATAATACTCGATAGGCTGAAGAAATTGTAGATGGAATGGAATGCTGATTAAACCATATTATCGCATTATCAATTAAGGACTTTGCACAATTAGCTGAATGAAAATATTGCAGCTTGTTTTTATGATGGTTTAAGCAGTGCATGCCTTGATTATCCTTAGGGGTGAAAACTCGATCAAATTTGAACATTTTCTTTTTAGTACTGCTTGTGAGTAATCCAAGATCCCCATCCTTAGCAGTGCTTAAGTCTACCACCATATGATATCCAGCTGATATCTCCTCTTTGGTCAATGGTCGACACCTGCAGAACACTCTGATATTCCCTGAGACAGAATAAACTTGATTGGACTAGGATCCAACATTATATAACTTAAAGTTATGTTGCAACATGATATACACCTTTTGATTCCTGCAATTGGTTGTAAAGCTCCTTTCTCTTTACTTGTTCATCATTGAACTTCAACTTGAGATTGCGATACTGGGCAACTACATTTTAGGCAATGAGATCAATGTTCCCTTAAATAATTGACTAAAGCAATTCTACAAACTTACCCAATGCTTGGGCAGCAAATATCATCTTATTCAATTCTGGGATTGAACTGGCACATTCACGAGCTTCACTGGACAGAAGAGATTGTTTGATCTTCATCATCTGAAACATATCAGAGAATAACTTTAGTATCATAAACCACATGCCTATCATGAAGACACATAGAAGGCAAGTACCTTTATTTTATATTCTAATCTGTTGATGGAGGTGGCCCATTGTTCTTTACTTTGTTCATGTTGACTTGAAATGTCCCTTAGCTTTACTGTTTGTTTTTGCAGAGCTTGATCTAAAGAAATCAATCTAGATCAGTTTGAGTCTGACTTGTAATCATGAGTCTCAAACCCAGTTGTGTCTACCTTACCTAAGCACATATTTTCAAAGAACCTATTGTCGAGTTCCATGCTAACCTTCTCTAGCTGTTGGTTTGCTGCTGTAAGTGACATCCAGGCCTCATAGCATTCATCTGCTTTTAGCTGATACTGAGCCTTCAGTTCTTCTATCCTCTTTTCATACTTGGCCAAATAATTCATTCTCATAGATTTACTCTGCAGACCATCAAAATCGACCCCAGATAAGTGAAAATTCAAAATCATTCCAGACCTAAAATATATCCAACATGCATCTAACCTCAGCCCATGAAAATTTGATTTCAGCAGCGCAATTATTACATGTAACATGCTCCTGTTCCACTTTGTCTTCCAGATAAAGCACATGAGTGAATAATAAAAGACTGGAAATTCAACAATTGATTAACAAATCAAAACTGGACAAGAGAAAATTACTTGGCATATCTGTTGCCTGCTTTATACAAATCCCACTAATTATTGGACTCCCAACTACCCCTTTAAACCTTAAACAGATTACCCCATCCTGCCCAACATTAACTGTCAAATCTACTACCTGCAACGCCTTGTTCGCTCCAATTATCGAATAGATATCAAGTTCAGATATAATCTGCAATCAAACGAAGTAAACAAAACGAGCCCCATTGTTTTTAAAGAATCAACTAAAGAAAAAAGAAAAACTAAAGCTAGTGCACACTTGCCTTCTCTTCCTGCACAAAGACGTCGAAGACTCTCATACCTTTAGGCCCATTAGTGTTGACTATCTCCGCAAAATGAAGATCAACAACATATTCTCCTGCCAATAGGTTCACGAACTCGTAACAGAAGTCACCAAACCGAGCTGATTGATAGAAGGAGGGAAAGTCACCGGCATTTGCTATGATTTGATCTGTCCTTAGAACATCTCCTCCTTGAAAACACCTGTCCTCTTCAACTTCAATTCTCATATTTTGCAGAGCCTCGCCTCCAGAATTCACAAATATAACCGGTTTCTCTGCATCCCAGAAATTAGAAAACAATAAGATTGGTGTTCTTGATGCATCAATCTAGAGGCTAAGTTTGAAAGAACCTGTGAAATCGGTAATAACTAAACCAGATTGAATCAATCTGGAACCCGGAACGCACAGCATTGAATCCATGAACTCTTCCATTCTTCTTTACTGGTGTTGGATAAATTTCTTGAACGGAGGTGGTGGCTCTATTCTAAGAAGAGTTTATATTCTTTTTTAAAATGTAATTTTAATTTCTGTCCTCTTTTTTATGGCGGAGCGGACATTACATTGGGTAGTCGTAGTACTTGAGGCTTTTGAATTTCAAATTTAATAAAGAAGATTGACGATTCTCTCACCCGTGTATGCCCTTCTTTAGCAGAGTTCACTTTCGTTGAAGATACTGTAGCTAAAAGTTTACAATACAAGTTATAACCGTTTAATTTGAAGCGTTAAAATTAAATTATAATATTTTCAAAATGTTCTAAAAAAGCTTATCCTTTTACCTTTCTTGTCAAACTTATCGACAAAAAGTTTTCTTTATGTATATTTTGTTATGTATACAATAGGACCCATTTTATTAGAAGATTCCTTCTGTTCTCCAACTAACCTACATTTCTTTTTGTCATTATTTCTTTTCTGTTATCAAGTTTGTTATAGTTTCTATATTTCAGTCATTTTCCAGCATCTTTTGGATTGTATATATATTGAACGTTAACTTAATAAGAAAGCATGCAGAACCATTTCTCTTATTTTGTCCCTCTGTTTTTATATAGTGTCAGAGACACAAACACACTTTTGTTACACTCTACATCTTCCTTCTTATGGAACCTTCTCCCTCTTCTCAAATCGCTTCCACTCGAACCACATTTTCTCTTACAGAAGATCCTCACAACCCTTTTTTCTTGCATCATGGTGAGAATCTTGGAGCCCTTAAACATTACTTAGTGGAGATGGGTTTCACAATTGGAAAAGAGCCATGCATTTGGCTTTAACTTCAAAGAATAAACTGGGTATTGTTGATGGCATGATTCCAATGCCTCCTAGAGATGACCCTCTTTTTCGTTCTAGCAAATATACAACACCATGGTTATTTCATTGTTGCTTAACTCGGTAAGCAAATAGATTGCTATAAGCATTATTTATCTTGACACTGCACAAGACGTTTGGAACGATCTAACTGAACGTTTTGAGCAATCTGATGGACCAAGAATTTTTCAAATTACTCGAGACATCACCAACTGCACTCAAGAAAATCAGTGTGTTGGAGCTTACTACACAAAACTCAAAAGTCTCTGGGATGATCTCAGCAATTTCACCTCATCTCCTCCCTGCACTTACGGAGCTTTAAATCAGAGGTTTGACACTAAAGTAATTCAATTCCTTATGGGCTTCAACGACTCTTACTCTGAAGTGCGACGTCAGATTCTATCCACTTCCACGGATCATCAAGGTCTTTACCTTGGTTTCTCAAATTGAAAGAGAAAAGACTATCACCATCTCTCCTTCGCCTTTAGAAGCAGCTGCCATGCTAAGTAAAAACTCCAATATTAAGCACACAAAAGGAACTTTTCGTAAGGGAAAACTTTTCCGCACTCACTGTGGAGGATATAATCACACAATTGACAAGTGTTTTCGGATTCTTGGATATCCACCCGGTTTTTAATCCAAATCTTCCAGACCATCTGCTCAGGCTTCCAATTTGTCAAAGTCGTCAATTGCAAATCAAGCCTCTTCTGCTCAAACCAGTGACGAAAATTGCAAAGAATCATCTGTCACAACGCTTCCATTCACTTCTGAACAATGCCAACAGTTGATCTCCTCAAGCACTCTTCCTTCAACTCTGCGTCTTCATGCACCTTAGGTAACCATTCCATATCCATGTCAGGTAAATCACCCACTGTGTTCACATCTCATAATGAATCAATATCAGTAACATGGATACTTGATATAGGGGCTACTATTCATGTAGTTCACAATGTATCATTTCTCACATATGATATTATGACTACAAACTCTTCTGTTTGATTACCCAATGGCAACCAAGCCTTAATTTCTCGCATAGGATTTGTAACTCTCTCAAAATTCCTTACTCTTACAAATGTTCTCTGTGTTCCTAATTTCCAGTTTAATTTAATGTCTGTTAGTCACCTAACAAAATATTCTCCTTGCACCATCAAATTTGCCTTTGATTTTCGCTCCATTCAGGACCAGAATGTAACATCCCGTTTCCATAGAACGGGTCGGACCAGAGAAACGGGTTCAAGTGAGGTAAATCAGAGAAATTAGAAAAACACATCTCATGCTCATGCATTCGTGAACAGTGATATGTGCACATAA
>JAOQML010000038.1:73456-87143 GCA_027568935.1 Erythroxylum urbanii
ATTTTATTTTATATATTAATTCTATTTAATATAATATTATGACTTGGTCATAGTTGGTATTACGAAAAATTATTGAGAGTATATTAGGTAGTATACATTTATTAGTTTACGTTCCATCCTAAACTCTCCGAATCGGAGGTTTTTTATTTTCACTGTTTAGGATGGAATGGAACGTAACATGAAACCCTCCGCTTCCATCTCATTCCATTTCATTCCATTATGAAACTTTCAACCAAACGATGAAAGCGTGTTACGTTCCATCCCCTTCCATCCTCAACCCCTCAACCAAACAGAGCCTTAAGGAAATGCACAACAAAATGTTCGAGGTAGTGGTAAGATGTTAAACAGGTATTTTTAAGGAAAATGATACGAAGGAAGCAAAAACAAAGAGAGAGAGCGAGACTGCGAGAGAAATATTCGTAGATACATATCATTGTCAGTGCTGCGTATATATAACTGTTATGTAATGGTCCATGATGTTCATTAGATTGGGTTTAATCATTATTTGGTTTCCCTAAAATATTACTATCGTCATCATCTCGGTTGATAAGACATAATATGTATATATATGTCGTGGAGGTGGGATGACTTATTCCTTTTTATTCACATCAGTGCTTGCTTGCTTGCTTTTTCTCCCTCTTTTCTCTTTTTAAGTGTCTTGTCCATAAGGTTCATTTGTGGGAAGTTTTTGTATTAGATTAAACAAGAATTCCCAGCTCGACTTCTCTTTTGATACTTTCTAACCATTGCTGTAGCACTCCTGTGGCTTGTTTATTTTGTTTCTTCACCATTCTTTTCTTGAAGACTTTTTATTCAAACCCTCTCTTTTGCAATCAGGGTAGTAAGTAAGACAGAAGAAATTTGGTGTAGCTGCACGTAGTTATCCCTTAATTAGGAGACACGAAACACAATGTGGATAAGATCATCTCTCGAAAACTCGTTAATTATATGTCACGATTTCCACCTTGTCGATCACTTTGAAAGGGCCATAGAATAAGGGTGCTAAATCCTTATTTGTAGGGTTGTAGTGTGACAAAAATCTGAATGCCAGTATGGACTTCTTTGTCCCTTTTCCTCTTTTTTGGCTTATTTCTTTAAGTCTCTTACAAAGTAAGGCACATGTAGAAAAGGACATGCCCATCACAACCTCGTCGGAAGGGGTAGAATTGAGAGCCTGAGTGGTATTGTACCACCATTTATTCAGCAGTAGCTATTGATGCCAAGCGTTGAGAAATTCTTTACTTATGCATATTAAATAAGTTTCATGTCCTATCAAGAACCTCAGTTTGACCATCTCTTTAAGGGTAGTATGCCAATGACAATTGTAATCTATAATTTGTAGAATTCTTGTCAGAAATTGCTTAAAGATATTGTATCCTTATCACTTATGATAGAATTAGGCATCCTATGCAACTTGAATACGTTAGTTAACTATGTATGTGCCATTCTTTCAGCTATACAAGGGTGTTTAAGAACCACAAAACGTGCGTTATTGAATCGATCCACAACTACTATTATTAAAGAAAAAGGTTAGACAATGGTTGTAACGCCCCACTTTCACCGGGCACCTACTCGAATATCTCGAGGACATTTAGGCACATACCTTGTGGAAGCGACATGTTAGAACAGTCACATTCACTTATATGACATCATATATATAACACAATATTTTTAAAAGATTAATTCCTCATTTTATTGATAAAACATAATTTACATTGTAGCATTTTGCTACAAAATTCATAGATACATTATCACAAAACTAACTTAAAGTTTGCATCTTTTTACAACATTCTACATACAATGAGGAACTAACAAAAACATTCTCTCTAAATTCCAGATCTCAGCTGACTGACTTTTGAACCATTTCTTGAGTCTAAAACGCAAGTTTAAAACTTCTTCTAGAGTGTTTTAGAAGCTAAGTGTCCTCTTTTGTATCTGAAAAGTCACGTTGCGATTTTGATGAGTTTTACGAACTCAGTGAGTGAACCATCATCGATGTGGTCACTCATATCAAACACAATGACACACATTTAAATTCACAGACAAATCATATAATCCATTATTACATATCATTTCACATTTCAGTTTCAAAATTGTTCAAACAAAATAATTCAATCATTCATTTCATACATATCAAATTATATATGCAATGCATATGTGACTCCACTTTCATTATTACTTTATTGTGACTGAGCGTCTTTTTCTGTCCCATTTTTGTTATGGATACCAGGCTCATTGATAACTGTCCTATATTCATTGTAGATACCAGACTCATTATAATAGTGAGCTTGTGACTCTTTATACACATTCTAAGCTTTAAGCTCTTTTTCATTGGCCTCTTCGGTTACAACTTCCTTTATCTGATCATACATTTCAACGAAATGAGATGCATCATTTCTCATTATAAGCAATTAATCACTTTCATTCAGTATAAACATTCACTTTTCATATACAATCAAAACACTTCCAATATATTCTCAATTATCGAACTCCTCGAACTATGAATGTTTGGAATTATCATATTACATAAGTATCAGTTCAATGATTGAAATTTAAGCAAAACAATTATTACTAGTGAGAAACATCTAGGTTACTCACAGTAAGCTCCAGATAACTGTTGCCTTAACGTCCCGACAATGTCTGGATGCGGTCGTTCTATTTGTGCTTCTAAATCATGCAATACACACACACACACACACACACATTTACACATCACTAAATTACTCAATCATATAAGTATTCAATCATACATATATGTATGTGCGTTATGTACAATGCACACTCAATGACATTCCCAGGTATGTATCCTTAATTACGAATCTTAATCATTCTTACCTCAAGACTTATATATGTCTAACTTGAACTTAGGTTTACACCTCAATCATATATGATTATTCTAAGTTCATAAATCAATCCTTCACCAATGTTATTCTAGCATTATAAGATCACATAACATCTAAATTCTCATTCATCTTTACTTAATGCACATCATTCATCTCATATGAATCATGTTAGCATTAAGATCATTTTCATTCCTATAACATCTCTAAATTTTCTAGATTTTTGATCCATTTATATCATCAATCTATTTCTTAGTTATAACCTTAATTATCACCCTAAACGTATCAACATTTAATCACTTAATCCATTATCAAACTAAGTTCATTTCAAGCTTCATTCAAGCCTAAATTTACCACAAGAAAGTACCTTACCATTGGATTGTTCAAAAACACTTAAAAGAGTTAGAAATCACGTTAATGGCCTTTCCCACAATCATGGATGACTTCCCACGATCATGGGTTAATCCACCAGAACAATTCCATCACTTTACTTGCATTTCCCACAATTGTGCGTTATTAAATCTAAAAAATTCCAGTCATTCTCTTCCTAGTTTTCTAAATTTTTAACTCCTACATGTTACATCTAATACATAATTCATCATTTCCTCTTCATTCTCACCTCATTTCCATCTCAATATCATTTATAAAACAACTTATAACCTATGGTTCACTAATCATATAAAAATAGAGCATAAACCTACACATTTCTTCATCAATGTTCAGTACTCATTCATCACCATTTTCATGATCATTCTATGTCTAAAACATACCTATAATACCTATAACATTTAATAAATTATTTCTCATCATATACAAAAAACAGGACATGAATATACCCATTTTGTCATCCATTTTTCAGCATATATTTAACTCCATTTATATGATCATTCCATCTCTAAAATATCATCAAGAATGTTTCTATTAAACAAACCATGAAGAAAAATATGCTACTTACTTGTTTTAGCTCTAACGCCTCTTCAAATCACCATGAAACCCTAGCTTTCAAGCTTTACACGATCATCAATCTTCCAAATTAGAATAGGCTAGGTTTTTAGTAACAAGATGAAGGCAACATCTTGGAGTAGTTAGTGTTGAAAGATGATAGCAAGGCTCAACATGATGAGGATGAGAGTGAGATGGTCGTGAGTGAAGAAAATGAAGAACGAAAAATGAAAAAGAGAAGAGTTCGTAGAAATAAGATGAAAGACAATGAAGATAATCTTTCAAGATGTTAATATCGTAAGATAGGTTAAAAGCAAGGTAAATAATGCTTAGTGTCATGACACTTACCACTTAATTAATATCGCTAATGTCTTTTAACTTTGTATCCAATATCATTTAATCTCTAGTCCATTTGTCTCCCAATTTCTAAACTAATTGTCACTAATTTTCTATGGTATTTATCAATAAATCCTAATGCCACTTGTCAATTATTTCTATCACCATATATCAACTATTTGTACTACCATTTATCAATTTGTCTTGCCATTTGACATTTTTTCTAGTCCAAAAATACCCATAATTTCATAAATCTCTCAATTATAACAATTAAATTATAAATCACCAATTATAATTTACCAAATCAAAAAATCAAGACATAACTATTCACAAATTCACATTTCACATCATAACCATTTTAAATCTTTTATACCCAGAATATGTCAATTGAGCGCATATATAGTATTTGCAATGTGTATAAAAATCATAATTCATGTGTGTATGATAATTTTATGCATGAGTACGAAATGTATTTCTTAATTTCTCAATACTATTTCTCATGTGTAATCGTTTTAGGTTATAACCCTAAGTATGGAGAAACGAGTTATTACAATGGTAATCCCTCTATGAAGTCTATATGAGCATCAACCTAACATTATTCAAATATAGGGAGAGGTTGTAACATATATGGAGGTGCTTTAGTTTTGCACTTGTTTCTCAAGCAACCTTAACAATGTGAAAAGTAATTCTTCACATCCTTTAAATGGCCTTTCTAATGAAAGAGTGGTTGTAATTTCTTGGAAGTACTTGAATCCCATAATGGCCCTTTGTTGATCCTTTACAAGTTAGATCAATTAGTTTGGTGAATTACTTGAATCCCATAATGGCCATTTGTTGATCCTTTACAAGTTAGATCAATTAGTTTAGTTCTAAGCTATTTATGCCTCCCCACCACTAGTCTTCCTTCTATACGAGTATCTACGATAGCCATTGGATGTTCATCTTACATGAGTACTGCCCCTAGCCCATTCCCTGACAATCTATTTTAATAGTAAAGGGCTTAGAGTAATTTTGAAGAGACAAAATAGGCGCTAAAGTGAGAGCTAGTTTAATTGTTTGGAATGCCCCTTCTACCTTTTAATCCTAATTAAAAACATCTTCCTTAAACAAATTAATAGCTATTGGATGTTCATCTTACATGAGTATTGCTACTAGCCCATTCCCTGACAATCTATTTCAGTAGTAAAGGGCTTAAAGTAGTTTGGAAGAGACAAAATAAGAGCTAAAGTGAGAGCCAGTTTAAGTGTTTGGAATGCCCTTTTTACCTTTTAGTTCCAATTAAAAACATCTTCCTTAAGCAAATTAGACAAGGGTATGCTTATGGTGCTAAGTTGTTTAATGAATTTTTTATAATACCATGCTACCCTAAGAAACCTCTTAACTCCTTCACATTATTGGGGACTAATGACCAGACGATCATCTCCATCTTCCTTGGATCAGTTGCCACCCCTTCCAAGAGGTAATATTTCTTAAGTATTCAATATTGTTTATCATAAAAATACAAGTGTTTTCTTAGCTACAAATTGATTTTGAGCTAAGAAGTTGATGGTATTCTTGAGGTGTTATAAGTTATCCTCAAATGTTGAGTTGTAAATTAAAATATCATTAAAGAATAATAAGAGAAATCTCCTTATGTGAGTTATAAACATGTCATTAATCAGGTTTTAAAAAGTGGAAGGGCATTGGTAAACCCAAATGGCATCGCTAGGAATTTGTAATTCTCATTATGTGTTCTAAAGGATATCTTTGGGATGTTAGGGGGAAGCATGTGAATTTGGTGATACGCTAACCTTAAATCGAGCTTTGAGAACTAGGTAGCACCTTAAAGCTCGTCTAAGCGTTCATCAATCACATGAAAGAGAAACTTATCTTTCATTGTATACTTGTTAGTTCCTTATAATTAACACACATGCACCAAAAATAATCCTTCTTCTTAACTAATACCACCAAGGATGCAAAAGGCTTGTTGCATTATTGAATTACTCCTTGCCTCAATATATCTGGGACCATTTCTTCAATTTTGTATTTTTATAAGCTACCATATTGATATAGTCACACATTGAAAGGTTCTGTCCCTTTCTGGAGTTCAATTCTATAACCTTTATGCCTTTGTGGTGGTAAGCCTTTTGGTTTAACAACTATAGAAGCATATTCATCTAATAGACTCTCGAACTCTACCTATTGTTGCTCCTCCATATTGACACCATTGACAGTCAATTTATGGAAGTGTTATTCTAATGATTGATGAAGTTTAAACATACACCATTAACTACTGCTCTGTGGTTTAGCCAGTAATCTCTCTAACCTCTTGCTCTTGATAAACTTAGGGTATCTAGGGATTCCCCCCTTTTAAGAATACTTATTTCCCCTTCCGATAAAATTTTATGGTTTGTCTCCTAAAGTTGTATAAAACCTCATTAAAGGTAGCTTACCATTAAAATCCTAGGACTATGTCACAACCACCTAGTGGCAATATTAAAGCATGAGTGACAAAAGAGATACCTTATAGTTGCCATTAAAAAACCTCACACATTTGCTCATAAGATAATTGAGCACCTCCTCCTATTGCCACTTTGACATTATCAACAAATGAAAGCTAGTAAGTACCCTTTTGTATCACTTTGAAATCTACAAATTATAAGTGCTATTGTTATCATTTGTTTGTATTGTCCCATAGGTATCCTTGACATAGCTTTTAAGTAGACCATATGAGATTTCTCTTTAGTTTCCTTAATTTCCATTCCTATTTCCTCAGTTGACTTCTTACAATTATATCCTGTGGTATATCTCTTATCATATTGAAAAACATCACTTTGGCCCTCTTCTCCTCAAGCTCATTGCTATGTAATTGATGCTACTATTTTTATTAAGGTTTGTCGCATTTATCATGGTTAGGTAAGGTTAATGAACTTATCTAGTTGTGTGTTTTGCTATGTGTTACTATAACGGATAGTGCTGAGGAAATAGGAGGGGTTGTTTTATATGGAAATTTGTTGGTGGGGTAACATACAGAAGCAATTACCTTATGCTTCTTAGCCACCATATAGGCCCACGACAAGATTTTCGGATTCATCATCTGGACTGACAATTTGAATTCTAATTTCAATCATTTTAGGGAAAAATAGTCAAGTAAGCTTCAAAAAATTGAAGACGATGGAGTACCTATTAAATAATGCGTAGTAGATCCTAATGCTGTCTATTTGTTGGAGCATTTTTAAGCCCCTTACTAGATCGATAAAGGCTTCCTCCAAACATTCAGGTAATGGCTACTTTGTACTCACTACATGAAGGCTCTTATAATGTTAGTTGATGCTTTAAGAAGAGTTGATTCCATTCTACTGCTAACCCTTCCTTGTGAACTCTAGCGACTCTAACTTTTCATGTAAGGGTTTGATTTAGGATAAAAAAACTATTCTTCTATGAAGATCCAAACATGTATGCTGGAACCATCAAAAGTGGGAAACTCTACCTTACCTTGTGATAGTAGTGATTTATTCATATTTTTAGTCATATATTTAGAGCATTTGCTTCATTATTTGAGTATTTTTATTGATTTTAGCATGAGTTAATATTTTTCTAGGTTTAATCCACTCACTTAGAGCAAAAAAGGAACATGTTCAAACAAGTTTGAAGTAATTTAAAGCCATTTGGTTTAAGTTATGGAGTATAGGACATCAACATGGCCGTGTTGGAGAGTTTTGTAGCGTGTTGAGTATTTCTTGCAGAACACGCCCATGTTGGCTGGGAATAAACTTGTGTTGAATAGTGAGAATGGCATGTTAACGGTACACACTTGTGTATGTGAAGTTCTAGAAAGCATCACGCATCTATTTGATGAATACAGCATCGACACATCTATTTTAATGTCCGTGCATCTCCATAAATTCAAAATTTGAATTTTAAAAGATAAGATTAAGTGACAAAAGATACAGGAGGCTTAGGAAATGTAAGGAACAAGCTTATACTGACAAAAGGCACAAGAAACAATAAAAAAATCAATTTAAAGCATATTTTCATAATATGGAGTGAAGTTTTTAAAGATTTTAATGATTTTAATAATGTCATCCTCAATTTTTAGCTTATTCTTTACTTTTGGTATTTTGTTTTATATGATTATGAGCTAAATTCTTTTTGATAATGGATTAGATGAATCCTAGGATGGATCTTAGAGAGACTTTAATTTAATTTAATTTTTTTAGTTTCTTTGAGATTCAACAATGTGTTCTTATATATTCATGAATTAATATCATCGATATGTTAATTCATGTTTGATTTTATAAATTGAGATTGAGAAGTTCAATATATGAATAGATGTAGCATAATTGAAAGGAGTTACATGTAAACCTAGAGATGTGTCAACATAAATCTTCTATATTAGGGTCAAACCTAATAGTGAAATTTATAAATCAACTAATGCAATTCAAGAGGTTTTAATTAGAAAGAGATTTCAATTAATCATCCTAGAGTAAAGTGTTAATAATCTTAAGAAACTTGTTAGCATAATTAAGGAATTTTGATGATCCATTGAACTTGAGAATTAATTGATTAGTGAAATGATGATTACATGAGGCTTCTTAGGGGGATTCAAACTATTGGTTGATTTTACTCTTTTTTGCTATTCTAGTTCTTGATTATGGACTTGTCCTTAGTTTATTTTCTTTTATTTTAAATATGAATTATCACCATCACCTAAATTGTAGGTTAGATAATAGGAAAAGAGTTATTACAGGTACTTATAGTCTCTATGAGATCAAAACTTGTACTTTTAGACTTACACTATAAAACCATAGGTGCACTTGCCTTAAACAGTTTATAGATTAACGAAATTAAGTTATATACATTGCATACAAGTCCACCAAGTTTTCAGCATCATTACCAAGGACTAGGATATTAGGAAAGCTTCATTGTTATTAACCTAACGATTTATTTCCTTTGCATTCATTTATTTTCTTTTGATATTTTAGATTTGATCAATAATAATCCTTTTTCTTATTTCTTTTTAGAAGTTGCATTTATTTACGATCCAAATTAATCCACAGAACTAGTTGAGGGAGATCTAAAATTAAAAGAACATCTTGCAAAACCTTAGAATTAGACGTAAAAAAAGTGAAGAAGAGTGGAAGTGAGAATTTGCGAACACACAAACAAAACTATAGTGAAAAAAACCAAACCTTATATAGATGGTATAATAGTTCATTTAATTTGATGAAGTAAAATATGAGGATCTAAATGCTCACATTGCCATTTTTGTAGAGATTTACTACACTTTCAAGATAAATAAGGCCACTAATGATGTAGTTAGACTAATGGTATTTCCTTTCTCATTAAGAAATTGAGCTAACTAGTGGCTAAACTCTCTTCCTAAATGATCGATCATGACTTCATATCGAATGGAGGAGAAATTTTTAACGAATTGCTTCCCACTAGCCAAGATGAAGACGATGAGGAATGACATCTCTTCCTATGCCCAAATTGAATTAGAGAATTTAAGTGATACATGGGAGAGATTCAAGGATTTCCTGAGAAGATGCCCACATTATGGTCTTCTTGTTTGGTTATATATTCATACAATTTATAATGTTTAAATTCTTTAACTAATCAGATGATAGATGTTGCAGTTGGAGGAACCCTATATAGCAAGATACCTAAAGCAGCTTATGAGTTGAAGAGAAGGATATGAATACCAATCATGGAATTCAATTAGAGCTAAACTTAATAAAATGATTGGAGTTTATGATGTAGATGCAGCTACAACTTTAGTAGTTTAAGTAAAAACTTTTAGTAAGAAGATTAGTGGATTTTTGGTCACACAGCAAATAGTTTAGATGATGTTATATGAATTATATAAAGGAGGAGATACAGTACAAGATTGTCAAGCCATTAAGGTTGCAGCAAAACTAGTCAAACATGTTGATTAGATGGGTAATATGCCTTGACCTTAAAATAACCTATATAAGAACACTTACAACCTATTTATAGCTATTTATGAATATTTCATAAATAGAGTGAGACAGGCCATCAAGCTCTTAAGAAAATATGATTGAGAAAAGTAGTCATTCATGCTCTTACCATCACTCTAAGGATCCAACTACCTTATAGGGGAGCATGGAAAATTAAGAGAGAGGTAAATATATGAGTGTTATAGTGAAGGATATTGAATTTCATAAGATCGAGAAATCGTTTACATCTGATTAGATCTTATTGAAAAAAAGGTTCTTACTTATAAGAATACAACTGACATATTGACTAAGCTAGTGACCAAAGAGCAATTCAAGCAATACTTAAACTTGATTAATATCTAAGAGCATTAGACATAGTTACAATCTGACTTATAAAGGGTATATTCACTAAGGTAGAGATCATTATGTACAGATCATGTGCATGGGTATAGTCTTAGATTGTTTTAGAAAGAATGCAATTGTTGTCTTATAAGTCTTTAGGCGAACACAAATTTGAACGTAGGCATGGCCCAAAGCATATTAAATTTTAAAATTGGAGGTAAAAACGCTAGTTGAAGATACAAATCTATGAGTGTGATAGAGGTGTTACTTTAAAAGATACAATTTTGATACGGTTATGTTATAAGCCATGTTCAAATACATAGAGAAATAATAGAATCCAATGTCTGGGAACAACAATGTGGATCAACTTTTGTCTTGTTTTGGAACTAAACAATAAGATCTATAGGTTGGCATACGACTATAGAAAACCTTATTCAGAAACAAAATTTTAGTGGAATATAAACTCTAAGAGGATTTTAGGACTTACTAGAGTTATGGTTAAATTTGTTTAAGTTTGGTAAGAGGTAAGTTGAATAGAACTCTACCAAAAAGAGTTTACAATTAACTACAACTATGCAGACTTATTACATATAAAGGACACTTGTAATATTCATCAACTGTAGCATTTTAATTAATCAATAAACATCAATTATACTCAACTCCTGAGAATATGGGTATACCTAATTAACCCAACATGATTAAAATCTTCTTGTGTTCTTATTGGTTCTTGTTAGTTTCTTTTTTATATGCAAATCTATTATTATTGTATATATCTTATTTCTCAACCATAACTCTTCAAAAAATCTCAAAATTGATAGAGTCAAAATTTATTCCTGATTACCCACATTTAAAGTTACTTGCGTAATATCTTAAACAATAAGGACACCAAAGGATAGAAACTATTATAGATGATTGAGCAATAATAATTACGAGAAGCTTCAAAGTAAGAGGAAACGAACTAGCACAAATAACAACATGTTAAAGAGTCACTTATTTAAATGCCATTTTTAATTCTTAAGTTATTGAATAATAAACTTTATTACATGTCTTATGTTTATTGTTTAATTCTTAAGTTGTTGAATAATAAAGTTTATTATATGTCTTGTGTTTAGAAGTCATTTCTATTTTCATTTGTATGTAACTATTGTGCAACAAATACTTCTCAAGTAATAATATAGTCAAATATTTCTCTTTATCTAAATTATCTCTTTTCTTTCTTCTTGATTTTTATTCAATTGAAATATGAATAGGTTCAATTAGGAAATGTGATTTATCAAAATATACACTTGCTATTCATCACCCTTCAAACATTACCCAACTCTACAATCTTCATTTAATTAATGTTCACCAAATCCAAAATTTGAACCTAATTCATAAATGAAACATTACCTTTTACATTGCACACCTTGAAGAAGACCAAATATGTGAAGAATTAGATTTTGTCCTTACCTATAATGAATCAGTTGAAGGGTTTAAGGTCTAAGCCATTGTCTGTAACAAAATGAAGAGGAACCTCCCATGTGGGCTTTATGCTTTATAATTAGTGAAATTCGTAAGTTTGATAAAATGGATTAGGCTACTTCACTCAACCAAATGAAAGTCAATTACCATAGAAAGTTAACTACTTAACCATGACACTATCTTTTCCATTCCTTATGCAAGTTACTCAATACTTAATTTTTATTAATTGTGTTGTCATTTTTGTTAATGTCATATTTAATTACTCTTCAAGTGTGTTCAAGTGGTGAAGTTAGTCTCTCTGAAAGCCTTTTAACTTAAGAGATTGAAGGTTAAGTGGTAGTGAGAGGATTACTGCTCACCTCAATTTTGAAGATGATGGTTACAACTCACCTCAATTTTGAAGATGACGGTTATCGAGGAGTGGAGACATATTGGAGCTTACAAATGTTACTTGGATTGAATCCTTCACTTAACTCTAAGATATTGACTCGTCAAATAGTTATTTCAAATCACGTAATTTACAAATTATTGTATACAATTGATAATTTATCCAGTACACACTCAAAGGGTAGCAACTGTGAGTTTCATAAATATAAAAAATGCCAAATTTAATTGCACATAATTTTAGGAATCAAGAGCAAACATCACACATAAAATTAAAATTTGATTTTAATTTCTCAATTTCTTCTTATATATATATATATACTATTGGGGTTACATTAAGCTACTATTTCTTAATAAAAAAAGAAGAAATAATCGAATATAGAGAGTAATGGCCCGACTTATTTAAATTGTAACATTCTTTAAAGACTTGCCTGTAGGGCTAATAGTAGGAAAACTCTGTTGAAGATGAAAAAGATATTTCCATGTTGCCTCTTTAGTTATGAAGTCAAAGCGTTGGAATAAAACTTATGTGACAACCTTGTTTTGATGTTTAATCAACCCAGTCCAAAATTGCAAATTAGTGCTTTTTCATGATGGTCAATAATGGAGATAGGTTAGTAGATGTAAGAGTAGATTAGGGAACATGTGTAACATCCCATTATCTTTGGAAGGTTAGAATAGTAAATATGAGTAATAAGTAAGAGCTTAGAAATGCATTTTTCATGCTCATGCATAATATGACATACAAATACACGTGAATAGTGAAGGTTTTGCAGATGAAAATAATTGTACATGCATCATGAATGATTCCGGGTACATTTGGACTGAGTTGTGATTTTTGGGAAAATTGTGAATTTGGAATTTACTTATTTTTTAAAAATTTTATTGACTAGTGGAATTATTCTATTTGTGAATTTTGGTGAATTTATGGTCTATTTTGGAATTTATAAAGTATTATGGAAAATAGGAAAAAGAAAAGAAGAAATCAAATGAAGATTTAGAGATAGTTGGATTGTAAAGACGAGAGTTAAAAGGAGTTAGTTTCAAAAGAAACTAAGTTAGAACTTAGACCTTAGGAAAAGTGACAAGTGTAAAATTTGCCTTTATTATTTGTCAGAAGTAAGTTTGAGTAATTCGAGAGTTAAAAAGGGGATTTGTTCTTTTCCTAAGTTCTTTCATTGTTATCATCTTCTCTAAATTTCTTCCCATACACAAAGTTTTCCATCAAACTCCTTACGAGAGTTAACTTTGATTTTTCATATCCCTCACCATTTCCTCTATTACTAAGTGTTTCTTCTGCCTTAAGAAAAACTAGAAGTTGGTTGGTGTTCACAGGGGTTTACGTAATTTTTGTACAGAGTTAGGACTTGAAGATAGTTGAAGCTTTTGGAGTCTTCAACAAGTAAGTAGTGAATAAAATTGTTAGAGTTGTGGATTTTTTTG
>JAOQML010000038.1:87243-111316 GCA_027568935.1 Erythroxylum urbanii
AATATGATATGTGAATAGGACTATATATCTAATAAAAAATTAAACTAATTTTACATGATACATGACAAACAAAATTTTAATTTTAAGTAAATTTCCTTCTATTTTAGGTTTAATTTGAATATTTTGTATATGTTAAAGAACATTCCAAAATATTAAGGTTCAACTTGTATTTTAGTAAAAATATTATATTCAAATTTATACCTTTTACGGTGTCTAAAATGAACCTTTTCGTTTGCAAAATATTCAATTTAAACCTTAAATATTTTAAAATATTGACATAATTATATCTTCATCTGTTATGTGTTTCATTAAACTTATTATTTTTGTTAATCACGTGGGTCTTACTATGTCATATTGCATACACTTCACACA
Organism: Erythroxylum urbanii; assembly: GCA_027568935.1. Classification (NCBI taxonomy): domain Eukaryota; kingdom Viridiplantae; phylum Streptophyta; class Magnoliopsida; order Malpighiales; family Erythroxylaceae; genus Erythroxylum; species Erythroxylum urbanii. The sequence continues at coordinate 87,616 of JAOQML010000038.1, forward strand.
TTTTAATTAATTTTAACATAATTTTCTTAATTATGATTGTATATAATAAATTTTAATTAAACGTAATAAATCTAATTTAATATATATAATATAAATTAACCTTAATCCATCTAATATAACTAATAGAACTCTAGCTATTGTCAACTTCTCATTTTCTTCACAAACACTTTCTATTGCCACTTATTACCATCAACGCATCCGTATTAACTCCATCACTGCTGCCCACACGACTCTCCTACTAGATCCCCACCTATACCTCTCCCTCACCTGTATCCCACCTATATATGCCTCTCCTTGTATTTGTTCGTCAAAGTCAATAGTTAATTTTCTTTGAACCAATACTCCATAATGATGGAACAACCAAATTTACTTTGTTATGATATAAGGCGATAACGGAAGCTGGATCAAGATCAAGATGAGCGAGAAGTAAAATAAATTTGAGCAAGAATAGTAGTAAATATGAGACACAAGGATTTACATGGTTCACCCAAGTTGGGCTACTTCCATGGATGACGATGAGCAAAAATTTACTATAATGGAGAAGAGTATAAATTAAATCCTCTAAACACAACGAGGATATAAATTTTATGTATAATCTCACAAGACAAAACTCTCTCCCAAAATAAAAGTGAATATAATTTTGAGCTAATATGGTAAAGATAAACTTTGAATTTTTGTAAGTTTCTTGGCGTTACATGCATGAAAATTGGAGGGGCTTAAGATGTATTTATAATGTTCAAACTCTTACCACCTTTTCTTTACACCATAAGCCAATTTGTCTTCAAAGTTGGCAAGAAATGGTTGAGTTTTCCACCAAAAAGCATTGCATTGATTGGAGCATTAAATGTTTGTCTTGAGAAGTTTGACCTTAGATTCCTTGGTAAATAAGCCAACATTTATTGTTGATGAATAAGAGTTTGAGTTATATACTCAACAATCATTTAATGTTGATGAACAAGAGTTTAAGTCATATACTCAACAATCTTCACCTTGACTCGAATTCTACAGGTAATTCATTGACATATAAAACCCCAAAGGGTAATCAGATGCTGCCAACACCGACTAAGTCTAAGCAATTCTCGAACTTAGCAATAGGTAGTAACTTGGTCAACATATCCGTAGGATTTTCAGATGTGTGAAATTTCTTCACAATAATTTCTCCAGCAGCAATAGTGTCTCTAATGTGATACTTCACATTAATATGCTTAAATTTAGAGTGATAGGCATCATTCTTAGTAAGATGGGTAACACTCTGGCTATTTGAAAACACAATATTAGTATCCTGTGTGACTCCAAGCTCGATAATAAGCCCACACAACCAAGTAGCCTCCTTCACACCTTCTGTAGCTGCAATGTACTCTGCCTCTGTAGTAGACAAAGTTGTTATAGATTATAGTGACGCTTTCCAAATGATAGCACTGGAACATAAAGTGAAGATGTAACCAGAGAGAGACGTTCGTCTATCAAGTTCATCACCATAATCAGAGTCCACAAAATCGATAACATTATTAGATGTTGCCTTGCTCCTATCAAACATCAAGCTAAGATTAAAAGAACCTTTCAAATATCAAAGGATCCATTTGACAGCATCCCAATAAACCTTGCCAGAATTGTGCATAAAACGGCTCACCATGCTAACCGCATAAGCCATATTAGGTCTAATGCAAACCAGGACATATATAAGACTACCAACAACACGAGAATATGGAACATTTGACATACATTCTATTTCTTCCTCTGTCTTTGGATAAAGATTATATGACAACTTGAAATTTGCAGTGAGAGGCGCCAAGATAGGATTACAAGAGCTCACGTTAAATTTGTCAACAATTTTTTGTATATAGTTCTTTTGAGATAGAAACAATTTCCCATTTTGTCGATACTTTTTTATCTCCATGCCGAGAATCTTTTTTTCCACACCAAGTTCTTTCCTTTCAAACTCCTTACTGAGTTGAGATTTCAAATTGTTGATCAAAGACTTTCACGAGAAACAATGAGTATAACATCAATATATAACAACAAGTACACAAAAGACCCATCTGCATATTGTCGAAAATAGACACAATTATTGTATTGGCATCTAGTAAAAGCTTGCTTGATCATAAAGGTATCAAACCTTTTGTACCATTGCTTTGAAGTTTGCTTAAACCCATAAAGATATTTCTTCAGGCGACAAATATAATGCTCCTTACCAGGAACAACAAAACCATCAGGGTGCTTCATGTAAATCTCTTCCTTGAGTTCTCCATGTAGAAAAGCAATTTTCATATCAAGTTACTCCAACTCCAAATTAAACAGAGCAACAAGAGCAAGAAGCACATGAATAAAGGTATGACGAACAACAGGAGAGAAATTTCATTAAAATCAATACCTTTTTTTTATTCAAAACCACAAATAACCAAACGTGCTTTCCACCTTACTTCTTCAACCCCGAGGATGCCATCTTTCTTCTTGTAAATCCATTTACAACTCTATGGTCGCTTGCCTTTAGGAAGCTCACTTAAATCCCAAGTATCGTTCTTATGGAGACTTTCAATTTCTTCATTCATTGCCACTAGCGACTTAGATGAATTAGCACAAGAAATAACTTCAGAATAAGAGGAAGGTTCAATACCTTTAAGAATTTCTTGAGCAATTGAAAGTGTATAAGCAACCAAGTGGTCATCATTGTTAGTGTATCTTGCAAGCTTCTAGATAATTCTCCTTGGTCGATCTCGGTTGGTAGAATGCTCCTATTGAAAGAACAAGAGTAGTGATAGAATGCTCCTGTTGAGGTGAAATATGACAACATCACTAAATTGAGTAGCAAAGGAACTAGGAGCATCAACATTAGGAGGAGGCGACGATCTCACCTCTAACTCCACCTTCTTATTAGTATCCTACTGACCACCTAAACCAATAGAAGAACCAAAATCTTTTCCAGAAGAAAGTAATGCATTTTCATTAAATGTCACATCTATGTTAAGGATGACTTTGCGTGACTCAGGTCAACATAAATGATATCCTTTTGATTCAAAACCATAACCAAGAAATATGCACTTTTTAGGTCTAGGTGTTAGTTTGCCATCGTCAACATGTGCATAAGTAGGACATCCAAAAACTCTTAAATTAGAGTAGTTAATGGGATTACCTGACCAAACTTCCTCTGGGATTCTGAAACCAAGAGATTAATGTGGGGAGTGATTGGTCAAATAACATGTATAAACCGCTTCACTCCAAAGATCACGTCGATGCCATAATCCAGCATTAAAGCGCATACAATGAGCTCTCTCAAGTAAAGTTTTGTTCATTTATTCTGCAACACCATTTTACTAGGGCTTACCAACCAGTGTCTTGTGTCTAGCAATTCTAACTTGAGCACATAATTTATTAAAATCTGTTTCATAGAACTCTAATCCATTATCTATTCTAAGCTTCTTCACCTTTTTCCCATTTTGGTTCTCAACAAGGGTTTCCACTTCTTAAAAATAAGAAAAGCTTCATTTTTATGCCTCAAGAAATAAACTCAAACCTTGCGGGAGAAGTAATCAATCAAGGTCATCATATAATGTTTCCCTATAATAAAGGGAACTTTAGAAGGTTTCCAAAGATCTGAATGAATGTAATCAGGGACACCTTTGGCACAATGTGTAGCAGTGGAGAAGCTGACTTTTTTCTGCTTACCAAAGACACAATGCTCACAAAATTCCAATTTCCCCTACCAACGTTAAAAATTCCTTGCTTGCTCAGCACATTCATACCTTTCTCACTCATATGGACTAAGCATATATGCCATAGACGAGTGAGATCATTATCAGATAATGAAGATGTGGACACAGCGGCTGAACCTGTGACATTCGATCCTTGCAAGACATAAAGGCTACCAAGTGTCAAGATGCCTAAGGAAATCAGGTCATGTTTCAAATTAGGAATATGTGGCACATTGGTTAATGTCCTGATACAACCATCATAGGTCTTGATTTGTACACTACTTATGCCAACAATCTTGCACTGAGCATCATTTCCCATCAAGACAACTCCACGGTCAACAGGTTCATAGGTGCAGAATCAATCTCTGTTAGAAGACATATGGTAGGTATAACTAGAATATAAAATCCACTCAGTTGTACTCCTTTTTTTAGAAAAGGTAACCGATAATATATCACCGACAGACTCAATGTCAGTAATACCAACTTCAGTAGTGGGTTTTTGATGTTGCTTTCCTTTTTCAACTCTCTTATTTTATTTTTCAATTTATAACACTCAAAAATATCATGCCCAATTTTCTTACAATATCAATAGGCCTTGGAATTATGTCCCCTAGATTTTGACCTAGATTTTTTTAGTTGTTCTCCCTCTTTCAACAATTCTACCCTTAACATACAAGCCCTCAACTTTATCATCCGAATGAAACTCAAGCTCAAAATTTTCCTTGGACAACAAGTTGGACTTGACATCCTCAAAAGACAATGTACCATTATTTTCAGCAATTGGCATCCTAAAATCACTAGAAGCTTCTATATAAATCTCCATTTGTGAGCTTAGAATATCTTGCATCTTATAGGTAACAACTATTGTAATAGATAATAGCATTCCCTTATTAACTTCAACTTTTTTTTTTGTAAAACTTGATTTGAAATAGACACTAGGATTAAAAAAATGCCCCATTTGTAAATAACAGAGAGTAATGTTGTCTTTTCCATCTCTTATTGACGATTAAAAGACAAAGTGTATACAAATAAGACATATTTTTCAAATTGGCCTTGATTGTTTCCTTCACTCTTTCCATGGTATCACAAAAATAACCCACTGTGGCCTTTTCATCACTATCAGCTAGACAAAGTATCATCACCAAAGGCTCAGAAACTCGAATAACAAATTAACATTAGGACCAAAATTCAGTATCTTCAAGTATAATTTTAGAAACCTCCAATTCAGCATTAGACCTAAAATTTTGAGATGTAATCTACTTATCACTTGTAAACATTTGTCTCGTCTATTTCTTCATTATAATAAAACACTAAAGTGATGAGAAATTTGTTGCAAGTCTTGTAATAACAGGACGACACAATTTTCTACCATTGGTAAAATCCTTTCTCATTCAATTTAAGATTTATGCACAATTATGAAAGAATTTGGTCATCTTTTTTGCTTTCTACACAGTCTCATCAATAGTAGGAAATTACCTAGCATCCCCTAAATTTTCCAACTTCAAGTCAATGCATTGTGTAGCACAAGAAGCCCAATAAAATGAATTGTACTTGCTTTTTAGTCTTCTTCCAGCCACTTTATAGGCAGAATCATTTTCAGTAATAAATTGAACAATATTTTATAGTCTAACTTCATTCACAACTTCATCGAATATTTCAAATTAAATATCAACATTCCTAACAAGGTAAAATGCATAAATAAACTTTAAAAACATTATGCCCTTTGTAGAATAAACCAAAAAATTAATAATAGGCTCATGTCTTCTATTTGCCCAACCATTACACATTATTGAACACCCAAAAGTATCCCAAGTCATTCTTCTTTCATCCAAATAATTTTTAATTTCATAAACAAAACTATTCAAAAGTTTACCTCTGTAGTTATCAATTAAAGAAGCTTTGTATCCTGGATTGTAAAAGGCAATATCATCTACCATAGGTTGATAATAATAAGACTGGGAAGCATTGAATGTTATACCTAAATCATACCACCATCTAGACATTGCTATATCCATATTATAAGCCACTTCTCTTAAATGTAAGGAATTACAAATTGAAGGTTGAGCTCTAAGAGTTGTTCAATGGTGCAAAAAATTTAGGCACCTGTCTTCTTCTTTTCCTAAGATCAAGTGCAACATTCACTTCTTGTTAGATAGGAATAATACCACCTTCAACATTCCCACTATCATTTTGAACACCAACAAATGAACTTTCGCTACCAATTTTGTCATTCAATCTTTGCCTTCTATCTTTCTGGTATTGTTACTCTTTAAGCAAAGTCTTCATTTGTCATTTCATATCATGGCTTACTTTTTTACAAGGCTCTACATCAACCTTGACCTCAACTAAATGCTTCTTTAATCTGGTGATTCTTTCACCTTTTAAATACATGTTATAAAATAAACAAATGATATGATTCTTCATTCTGAGAACTAATCCAGCATAAGCCTAAGTTCGATTAATGTTTCTTCCTAAAGTGGTTGAATTATCAAAAGTTCTTAACTTCCTTCCATTTATCTGTAAAAATAAATGAAGACATATATCAAAATTAACTTAATTTCATATCAAAATGAAGAAAAAGTAATTTCATTACCAACTACTATCACAAAATATGTATTGTTTAACTCAAAAGCCCAAACTAACACTAATGCATATACATACATACATAATTACACAATACACATATACATCTTATATAATATAACTCATTTTGATTTATTACATCATACAAAATTCACCAATAATTCAAAAACCAACAATTCAAGTATTCAATATACATAATTACACAATAAATATATACATCTTATATAATATTACTCATTTTATATTATTACATCATACACAATTCAATTTCATCTAACACAATTCACCAATAACTCAAAAATCAACAATTCAAGTATTCAACATACACAATTACACAATACATATATGCATCTTATATAATATAACTCAGTTTGTATGATTACATCATTCAACCATAAACTAAAGACATACACACAAAGTTATAATATATTGAACTTCGACTATAACTCATAACCATAAGTTTACAACTTACTTTATGTAATCTCATAGTTCAACTGTAAACTAATATATTTTGTTCACTTATACAATTCAATTTGTAATGCTTATAATTATTTTGTTTTGTTAACTAATTTTAATAAACATTGTTTCTAAAATCCTATTTCCCAACTTTAATTTAACAATATTTCATTCACCAATTATCAACATTCTTAGTTTCTTACTCAATTCCATAAATTAAGTATGTTCTTTTCTTTGAAAATGAAATTGCATGACCAGTAGTGTAAATTGCATCTTCCTTACAATTCATGCTTTCCTTCTTTGTCAATTATTTGGTCACTCTTGTTTCTTCCATCCCCTAAGTCAAAGAGATTTGTGTATTGTGTGTTCTCTTTAGTTTATTTATTATCATCTATTTCCTAACCCATCTGTCTACCTCTTCCAAGATTTCTTGGACAGTTTGTTATGAATTTCTGAATATGAAATTGTCCTCTCTTTCCAAATCACCTATGGGCAAATGCCAAAGGTAAGAAGTATAATGCTTCCATCTCTCTTCCAAGCTACCTTGTTTCTGTCATACCAATTTAGGAACCCTTTAAAGCTCAGATGATATATTCTAATTTAACTATTCCTTAGTATCTCTAACTATATAGTTTTAGAGAAGGGACAATCAAAATATATGTGATCTAGGATTCTTCTTGGTTTCTACGTAGGTGAAAATTATTATCCTTATTAAGGAAAGTGAGTTTGTCTAAGGTTGAGATTTTTTTTCCAAGCATAGGAACCATATGTGTATTGATATCTTAAGAGGTAGACTCAAATCTCCTGCCATAATGTTCTAGTCAACTCTTTTCCCCTCCGTAGTTAGGTGTTTTCTATATGTTAAACTAGTGAATTGCTTTAGGGGATGCAAGGTCCAAAAGTAGGAGTCTTCCTTTTTAAGGAAAAGAATATAGTTTGGGATTACAGATTCCTTCTCCCTAAGATAACTCTCCCACCGATCCATAGTTAAATAAATCCTTTAATTTTGTTTTTTTAGGAATCTACTATATGAAATTAGCATAGGTTTAATCAAATAATAATACTCCCACCTTACTCTAATTATCATATAGCATTGAGGCTATATTTCTATTGTCAATTTCACAATTGATGCACTGCAAGATAGCATTCCTAGTTTCTAATAGATTTGAGAAGAAATGGGATCTGGTTTGTGGAATCCTAATTTCTTAAAAACTTTTCCTTTTCAGATAGAATTCATGAATCCATTAAACTCATAAGGATTCCTTTTTTTTTAATTTCTCCATATTCTCTTTCCCATGGCCACTTTACTACTAATGCTAATGGGAATTATTTATAAATCCCCTTCCTCTTTATCTTTGCAAACTTGTTTCTATCCTACTTTTGCTTTATATCTCTTATTAGTTGTTCCCGCTCACAGAAATTGCCTCATTAGTTCTCTATTGCTCCAATTAAAACATTGGCAAAACAAAATTGAGATCTCCAATGTATAAAGTTGATAACTAGCTTAATTAAAGTAACTCTTCCTATCATAGATAGATGAAGATTGTTCCAAGAATTCAGCTTCTTCTGGACCTTTTCAATAAGGGGAGCACATTCTTTGAATAAAAATCTTCATAGGAGTATAAGTAATCCCCTGTATTTGGAAGGGGGTTGTTTCACTTGCAAACTTGTAATTGCATTTAACTAGGAGGATAAATACTTTTCACTTTTAGAGATTAGGATGTAGGTCTTTTATTTGTTGATTCTTAGCCCTGACAAATTCGTAAAAAATTTTAGTGCGTTTAATAAAAGGAAGACTGATCTGTTATTTGCTTTAGCAAACATTAATAGATCACCTACAAATAACATATGTGATATTTTCAGTCTCTTACATCTACTATATATTGGACAATAGGGTCCTAATTAATATTGCATTTTAGCAACTTTGATAGTACTTCCATTATTAGGACAACTATATAAGGAGATAAGGGGTCCCTTTGTCTAATACCTTTCTTGCCCTAGAATATATATAAGGCTCTCTATTTACTAGGATGGAGTAAGATGGGGAAGTAATACATATGTTTATCTAGTCTATAAAATTTATAAGAAAATGAAAAACCTCTGAAATTTGCTCTATAAATGACCAGCTCAGGGTGTCATATGCCTTGTACAAGTATATTTTGATAACATAGTTTCTTGGTGTTTTCTTCCTATAATAACCTATAAATAACTCCCGAGACAATAGGACGTTATCTCCTATATGTTTCCAAAAAGCCACCTGAGTTGTGTTAATTACGGAAGTTGGGGCTTTTCTCAACCTTTTGGAAAGAATCTTTACTATAACTTTATATATGAAATTAAAGCAGGATATCGATCCGTATTTCCCTAAAACAAGTAGGGTTTAGACTTTTGGGTACCAAAGTTATATATATCTCGTTGATAACTTTAAGAAGCTTCCCTATTTTAAAGAATTTTTGCATTGCTTCTATTACTAAATCTTTAACTTTTAGCTATACTTTTTAGGGTTCAACAACTTAGCATTAAGAATTGAGTTCACCAAAGCATTGAGAAATTGAAGCATTTCTTCTAAAAGTTATGAGAGATAAAGTATTTTGGCAACAAGGGAGTTGATATGTTGTTATTTACAATATGAAGTGTTTCCCTGAAATACTTGAAAATTAGTTGCTTTAATTCTTGTTGTGAAGACACTGAGTGAGTTTTCTTTAATTCTTGTTGTGAAGACACTGAGTGAGTTTACTTTATTTTTGTTCCTTCTGGACAATATGGCCTATGATAAAACTTGGTGTTCTTGTTACCATCCTTTAATTAGGTAACTATAAACCTTTGTCTAAGGATAAAGTTATCCATTAATAGATCTTTGGTGTATTTTTCAATTACCCATTTCTCCTTATTCAACCACCATATATCCTATGGGTTATCATATACCTACTTCTGAATATTTTATAAGATTTATTTAGACTCCTTAATACTAAATTAGGACTTTACATAGAACTTTTTCTCCAATTTTTTAAGTTGCTATCTTATGTAATCCAGTTTCTCCACACAAATAAAAGCCTTATGTCCACAAACTTTATTATGCAGAACTTTCCTTATTGTCTCTCTAAAATTCCCTATTTCTCCTAAGAAATTATTATATTTGAAAGGGAAAAACTTTCGCTCCTAGGAGAAAAGGTTTTAGACCAATATAGGAGAGTTGTTTGAAACATTAGGATTCAAGAAATTAGTTTTACTATTAGGAAACTTATTCAACTAATTCCCATCCATTAAAAGTTTATCCAGTTTCTCATTGGTAAACCAAATAGCTGCTTTTTTTATTATTCCAAATGAAGTAGCTCCCCTCAAAATTAAGATTTGTGAGCCCTAACTTTATTATGCAGTCATTGAAATCTATGGAAAAGTTTCTCAAGTTGGAATTACCCTAAGATTCAGGCCAATATAATGTACTATTGAAATCACTTATAACCCTCCAAAGGCTTTGTATGTTTAGATTAATGGTCTACAAGTGTTTCTATAATTCTTCGTTTGAAATTTGATTTTGGATCCATAGATAAAAGTTACCTTAAGCTCTTTCTTTTCCTCAAAAAAATAAATTCTAGTGTTTAAATGTTGATCATTAGAGTGAGCAACTTCCAACTTGATCCTGCTAGTATCAAAGCCAATTATTACCCTTCCTAAATGAAGGTGTTCATGGTTAGAGACAAAATTCCACCTGGTTCCTAACAGTTTGAGCTTCAAAAGCTTTTCAAATGATAACTTGGTTTCTATGATACACATGTATGTCACTTTATTTTTGAAAATGAAATCAATAATTGCATGTTGCTTACCTAACCAAGTTATCATCTGAAAAGCTTTTGTAAGCTATATAAGCCCCTTATATTCCATGCTGCTATGGTGATTAAGAAGGAGATTTTTGAACTAGACCTCGCTTCCTTCTCTTTCTGTTAGATCTTCTTTTTATAGCCTCTTTTCTTCCATCATGTCTTTTAGCTCAGAACTTTAAGATATATTACTACTAGCCTGATCACTTTCCATATCCTTAGTTAGGGTCTTCATCTCCCTTTCTGCTACTATAATATCGTAGGCTCCTTACCCTTCATGAAGGCAACTGGGATACTACTATCAACCTACTCTTCCTTATTGTAGCTTGTAGGGTCTTCTCTTATTTGGTTTTTAAGATATTAAGGGGAATGATTTACCTTATATTTATTTTATTTCTATCTCCCTTTTTACTTGTAAGGTCTTTAAAATTAACTTATTAGTTCTTAATATATATGATTTAGCTTTATTCGTATAACTCAATCCTGTTCATGGCTTCCTTATGGTTTAATTCCTATATGATTTCACATTAGTTGGTATCGGAGTCTGGCTTTAAATTAGTAATAATTATACTTTTTTATCATTTAAATTTTCTTCAATTTTTTAGTTAAATTTTTCCTTGTCACTCTTTATTTGTTATATTGCATCTTTTTCTTTTCTATAAAGTTTTGATTATATAAATTATGTCATCATCTTATTTAGGGTTATTTTATGTCTTCTTATTATGCTTCAAACTGTCTTTGTTTAATCCCTTATTTTGTGCCTTTCACATTAAATTGTTCTAAACCCTATTGTCTGCATTATTATTTAATCAAATCTATTTGTTTGTCACATAGAAGAAAAGAAAAAAAGGTTATGTAGGTCTAGTACATTAACAAATAAATCTAAATATAGTTTGAATTATTGCGACTCTCCTTGTTTCAATAAGCTTCCTTATTTCTTGCTTGACTGTTGACTTATTTCTTTACTTGACTAATAGTTCTTTAGTTTTTTGAGACATTTTAAGTTTGAAATCTTTGTTTTATTTTGTTTAATTCCTTAAAGAACTTATGAAAGAAGCAAAGGATTAGAAAAGATAAGAGAGTGTCAAATTACCATTGTGAAAAGTAACTTAAAGAGTAATAAGTTGTTTGATATCTTCTGATAGAATACACAAAAAGGAGTGTGTGAGAAAATTTTTCTTAAAATTTTTCTTGAATCTTTCAAATATGTCTTTTAAAGGTGTTACAACTCTAAAGGAAGAGAAAGAAAACATGTACTTTATGCAAGCTATGTAACAACAGTTTGAGAGGATGAACATAATGTATAATGAGGTGAAAGACGTGTTGCGGAAGCAATCCCATTAGATTGCTAAATTGAAAAGGAGATGGTAACTCTAAATTCGTAATTAGAGGAGGTATACTAGGCGTAATCAAATAAATTCAACAAAAGTTGATGAAGAGAATAATGATTTAAATATTGATGATGTTTATCTAACATTTAAGATTAAAGAGGATATTTTAGGCTTAAGAGAGGAGTTAGGCATGATTGAGGGCCTAGAAGAGAGCCTAAAGTTTAAGAAAGTCCAAGTGAAAATGTTTATAATATCAAGATGACCATATCTTCTTTTAAGGGTAGAAACAATCATAAAGCTTATCTAGAGTGGAGAGAAAGATGTAATTAATCTTTAATTTTTCATAATTATTTGAAGGATAAGAAGGTAAAGATGGTTGTGATAAATTTTTTTATTTTGATATGATCAATTGATGAATAATACTAAGAATTATGATCTATATATAAAGACTTAGGTTGAATTAAAAACTTTTATAAAAAGGAGATTTGTGCCAGATCATTATTATAGAAATTTGTGTTAGGGATTGAAAAGTCTTACCCAAGCATCAAAAAGTATAGAGGATTATTATAAAAAGAAGGAAGTATTCATAATTTGATCCAATATAGAGGTGGACAAATAATCAACTACAACGAGGTTCCTAAATGGGTTGAATGGAGATATCACTAATGTAGTATAGTTACATCATTATGTAAAGTTAAAAAAGATGTTGTATATGGCTATAAATAATTCAAGACAATTAAAACCCAAAGTGAGTATCTAAGTACCCTATTGGTACTGCTAGCTTTTAAAGGCTTGATTAAAAAAGATGATAAGGGTCCTTTTAAATTTAAAGTTAAGTTATCTAAAGCCAAAGGCGTTGTCTATATAAGGGAAAGGCAAGGTTGATTCTCAACCCTCTCAAAATAGAGATGTTAAATATTTTCATTATTTTGGGACAGGGCATATTATGCCCAAATATGAGGGCTATAATCATAAGGGTTAATGGAGAACTGAAGAGTCTAAGTGACCTAAATGAAAAAGAAGTTATACTACCACTTAAAGATTTTAATGATGAGAGTTTTAAGTATGTCGTTGAGGCGAGTTACTTGTTATTAGGGGAGTATTAAGTATCCAATCAAGGAAGATAAGTTAGAGCATTAGAGGAGAACATCTTTCATACTAGATTTCATATTCATAACGGTGTGTGTAGTATGATTATTGATGGTGGGAGTTGTACTAATGTAGCTAACAACATTCTAATTGAAAAGTTAAGTTTATCTATTAAGCATTTGAAACCATACAAACTCTAGTGACTTAACGAATATAGAGAGATCAAGGTGAACAAATAGATGTTGGTGGTTTTTTTTCTAAGGGATATAAAGATGAAATTCTATATGATATACTACCTAAGCAAGCTAGTCACATACTGTTGGGAAGGTTATGGCAATATAATTTAAGAGGGGTACATTGTGACGTCAAGAAAATGTATATCTTTATAAAATCTAATAAACTTATTGCTTTTATATCTTTAACACCTATGTGGGTTTATAAGGAAAAATTGAAGTTAAAAATAGATAACAAAGAAAAAAGAGGAAAAAAAGAGGAAAAGAGAGGGAGGATAAGAGCTTAAAAGAGGAGTATGAGGATGTGATAATTTATGATGGTCCTGATGGATTACCAGCTATTATAGGGATCGAACATTAAATCATCTTTGTACCAAAGACTATAATCTCTAATGAACCCACTTATACTTGAGAAGACAAAATAGCTTCATATGTTTTATACTAATGAATCTATAATTGTCCTTTTATATAAAAAGGCTTATTTTAATTTAAAGATCGACATTTCTCTTCCTAGTGTTGTTTTTATTTTCTTATTTTAGGAATATGAGGATGTGATAATTGACAAAGTTCCTAATGGATTATTATCCAATAGAGAGATCGAACATCAAATCTACCCTGTATCAAAGGTTGTTATCTCTAATAAACTCGCTTATTAGAGCAACCTTAAGAAGACAAAGGTTGCTCTAAAGAAAATGGAGGAGTTATATATAAGGAGAAGCATGAGTTCTTATATGCTCCCAATACTTCTAGTGCTTAAGAAGGGTGATACTTCACGGATGTGTGTTGATTACAGAGCTATAACTAACATAACAGCAAAGTATTAAGGTCTCATCCCTAGGTTAGATGATATGTTTAATTAATTTCACAGTTCTTATATATTTTCTCCTATTGATTTGAAAAATGGATATCATCATAATATGGTTTTTGGTTCTATCTGGCTTCAAGTAACATAAAAAATAGCTCTGAACTCTAATTTTTAACTGATATTCTACTTTTAATTTTGAAGATCTTGTTCATAATTTTACTCATTCATATTGAGTAATTTTATTTTATTTATTTTAATTTTATTTACCTACTCTTTTAGCATATCAGTTCTATATATCTACTCTTTTAACCTGCAAGGGTAAGGCTGCGTACTATCAGACTTTTTTAGACCCCGCTTTAATGCATGATTTGGACTGGGTGTAATGATGATGATGATGATCATAATATGAAAGAGAGAAGGTGATGAATGGAGAATTACCTTTAAGACTAAATATAGGTTATATAAGTAATTAGTTATGTATTTGTCCTTCAGTGCACTTAATATTTTCATGAGATTTATGAATCATAAATTCCGTGTGTGTGTGTGTGTCTGTGTGTGTGTGTGTGTCTGTCTGTCTGTGTGTGTGTGTCTGTGTGTGTGTGTATCTACATACTTGTATATGTTTACTTTGATAATATTCTAATGTATAAAAAATATTTTATGAGCATATTTATCACTTGAGATGTATGCTTGTTGTATTAAGAAAAGAACAAATGTATGATAAGTGTAATTCTCCCATGAAAAGATTATGTTTCTTAGTTGTATTAGTATAAAGGTATCAAGGTAAATAACGAAAAGGTAAAAGCAATTAAGGAATGACCGATACCTAAATCCTTAATTAAGGAAGGGGCTAGTTTGTATCGAAGGTTTGTTAAGGATTTTAATACAATTATTGCACTACTTACTAAAATTATTAAGACATTTATGGGATTTCATGTGAATAGTGAAAAAGAACACGAATTTAATGTCATTAAAGAAAGTTTATATTCATCACCTGCATTAGTGCTATCTGAATTTTCTAGAACTTTAGAGATTAAGTGTGATGCCTCAAGAATAGGTATTGGAGTTGTTTTGAAGCAAGACAAGAGGCTAATAGTCGATTTTAGGGATAAACTTAATGGGCCATCCTTAAAATACCTAAATTATTACCTAAAGTGCTTACATATATCATAGAGATATAAAAGAGTATATAAGTTATCATGCTTCCATATCCACCATTTTAGTCTCCAACAATTATTCTAATATTACATTTCTAATTTGAACTATGGCATTGGTGAGCATAGAGATGGCAATGGGTTATACCTATCTTAGCTTGACCCTTAGAATACATGGCCTGAGCCTGATTTGAAGCCTAGTGGATTCACATTGCTCAGCCTAAACTTGAGTTTAAGCCTAAATATGTCAAAGCCTGAGCAGGCTGCCCAAAATGACATCATTTTTTAAGACCAAAATGATGTCATTTTGGTTGAACTTATCCATCATGATGTCGTTTAGGTTAGATAATCAAACTGTTCAAGCTTTTTGGGTCGAGCCTTAGGCTAAACTCTCAAGGATAAACCCAACTCAAAGTCTTTTCAAATCAGGCTTGCTCATTAACTTCGATTTAGACCAAGGCTTGGGTCCTACTGCCATCTCTAAGTGAGAGCATTAGAGACATTAAAAAAATTCTATAACCATCAATCATTAAAGTACCTCAAGCGAAAAAGTAGAGCAAATGTCATACTATATGGATGAAATTCATTGAAGCATTCTCACGTGTCATTAAGCATATATTTTCTTCTCACTTCTTTGAATGCATACTTATTAGGATTTGAACATATAAAGGAATTACATCTTATGGCAATGACTTTGGTAATGTGTACCTGATATATGAAAGATTTTACCAGACATATTATATACACCTTTTCCTGTACCTAATGAACTATGGGTAGATCTTTGTACGGACTTTATGATAGGAATACCCAGTTCAAAGAAATGTAGAGATTCTATATTTATGGTAATTGATATGTTCTAAGATGACATACTTTATTCCTCGTGATAACACTAGTGATGTAATTAATGTTGTTAATTTATTATTTAGGGAAATAGTATAAGTATATAGAGCTCCTATAAGTATAATAAGTGACTAAAATGATAGTTTCTTAGCTACTTTTAGAAATTTTTTGGGGTGAATTAGGAATAAATTTACTATTTTATACTATCATCCTCAAACTGATGGTCAAATTGAAATAATAAATAGGACTTCAACCACATTCCTTCGTGCTAGCAATAAAAGGAATTTATAGACTTGGGAAGATTCCTTACAACTTGTTAAGTTTGTATATAATAATAATGTACATTCAACAACTAATTATTCACCATTTAAGGTAGTTTATGGTTTTAATCTACTACTCCTTATTTGTTACGTTTACATATTGATAAAAGATCTGTATAAAGTGAAGAGGGCTAAGATGGTGAGACAACCTCGTGAATATGCAAAGCATCAGATAAAAAATAGGAATGAACAATACGTTATCAAATCTAATAAAGGTAGAAGAAGATTTATCTTTGATCTCAGTAATTGATTTTGGGTCCATATGAGAAAGTATAAGATCACTATTATAGAGATGGTCTAAGTTTTCATAAAAAGGGAGTGGTTAACTTCAATTTATTAAGAAGATCCATGATATTACATGTCAGCTAAAGCTCCTAAGTCAGTATAATTTTAGTCCTACCTTTAATGTTACTAATCTTTCTCCTTTTTATGTAGGTGGTGATTCAAGGTTGAATCCTTTATAAGAAAGGATAAATGAAGTGAGTCTAACTAAATAAGCTTCCAAAGGATTCTTTGCATATATTTAATAGACCAATTACAAAATTTAGAAGCAAGAAGGTTAAAGAGGCTTTGAATGGGATGATCAAGTTTCAAATTGCACTTCAAAAACTATTTTAGGAGACTTATTGGATCTAAAAGAACACCAACCATTAATTAATTTGGTTCAAACTAAATTTGGGGAAGATTTGAAGGTCTAAGACTTACCTTGGCTAAATATGGCCTAAAATGAGGTTATATTATAGCCCATGTTGCTCATAGATATGAAAAAGATTGGATATTATATATCTCACACATAGGTGAGTCCCTTTTTTGCTGTAAAAGTTGAAGTTTAAGTAAAGAGCATGACCTGACACGTAATCATGTGCCAGTCTGTGTAGCTTTTGAGGATCTATATAGAAAGGAAAAAACATGAACATAGCAAGGTAGAGCCCGTGTTAGTTGAAGTTTAAGTGTTATTAAAAACACGAACATAGCAAGGTAGAGCCTGTGTTAGTTGAAGTTAAAGTGTTATTAGATCGTGTCTATATCTAAAGTCTTAATCTTTTTATATTATTTAAAGAGAACTTCTAAATAATTTTTGTTAGTTTTCCTTTTACAATTTAGCAAAAATGACAATTTCAACCTAAGTAGTTAGATTAAAATTGAACATAAACGCTAATGATCGATAGCATTCAAAAAGAATCTTAATATTATAAGAACTTTCTACTTAAACTCTAAATTTACAAAGCTCTAGACTCTCATTTGAGTTCCATCAAAATTGGAAACGTTAGTATTTTTATTATTTTATAGGCATTCTAAATTGCCAAATAGGCATCCCAACTGGCAAAATAAGCCTACTAATCTTATTCATACTTCTCGATACTTGAGAGATTATTCCAATTCATAATTCGCAAAATCACTCTCATTTCACTTAATTTTATCTCTATATTATCTCTCTATATCTATCCTTGTTTGGTGGCTTTCTCTCTATTATCATTAACACCTTCTATCTCTTTGTCATCTTCGTTATGCATCCATCATCTTTGCCAACTCCATCTAACATCATCAACTCAATTACAAGTTTATATCTATCTGACTTAGTTACATGCTTGTAAATGTTCTCATGAACTACATGGATTAAAAAATGGAAAATTAAGTTTCTAGTAAGCATACTGATGGTAATTAACTACTTCTAAATTTTCCCTTTATAATCCAAAAACAATCCCTAGAATTTTTGTCAATTGGATTAACCTATCCAAGTTATTAATCTTTTTATGATGTTAATATGGTGCATATTATTTTTAGGTCTCAACAATATCAACTAAGGGGTTAAGAATCGGAGAAGTAGCAACAAGACTAACATCAACAAAGACACATTCACAGGGATAAGAACATATTGCTTTCTTTCATAAAAATGATTATATTAATATGTTACTTAGAAAGTGTCTTTGTTCCGATTTGGGATATGGATAGGAAAAGTCTTAGGATTGTAAAAGTTTGTACAAAAAATAGTGAGAACTAGTGAAGATAAGGTCAATTTTTTCACGATATTCACTGACAATAAGTAAATTATGTTCAACAAATTGAAATTCAAATTATCAGTTAATCAAGAATATATACTTACATAACAAACAGGAATGTAAGTTTAACACATACTTAAATTCATTGTCTACATTAAACTTATCAATAGATTATTTAATAGTGCTACATTTATAGGCTGGTTCACAAGTTTCTAGTTCTACATATATAAATAACAAAAAATATAAACATATTGATTGAAGATCGTTCAAATTGATTTTTGAACTAAGAGATCTCAAGTTCAAAGACAAATATAGTATCACTTCAAAATAATTATAACTTACAACAGCCAAAAGAAGAATAACAATTAGGACACTCAACAACAAAAAAGAGAACATCACTTCTCAAGCTAATATGCAACAATTTGATAGAGGCAACATTTGAAAGATATTGTTATTAATACTTATGAACATTTGAATATCATGTACTATGATTTGACTACATCTTATATTTGAGTTATTTTGTGAATCAAGTGAAGGAATATGTATATAATATATACTAGATGATGTTTCCTTATAAATTATACATCAAGTAAGTCAAACATATGTTGTATAATGTCAAATGATGTCAATATGGCCATGATAGTCCATTTTAAAATTTAGCATCAATTTCTTTTTTATTATATTTCATCTTTATCAATAGAATTGAGGCATATTTATTATATGTGATGCTTGTTAGGGAATACGTTGTTGAAAACCAAGATGTTCTTTAACAAATGTGTCTAATATGATTATATTATTCTAATAGAGAATAATGGTTATTCATTACAAGAATATGGAGCAAAAATTTGCACAAAATGAAGTGCAAGTACCTTCATATATACTAGTTAATTTGGCGACATATTAAAAAAACTTTATCCGTTATCCAACATATAGAACATGAAAAAAAGAATCGAAAATTATAATAAATTTTGCAATGATGTTAATTAACATCAACATACTTCTCTCTAACCAACATTTTAATGTCTTATTTCATAATTTTTTAGTTGTTCATCAATTTCTTTTATTTTAGCTAAATGTCAAACAATACTATAAATATCTAAAGTAGTAATTTCTATTTTATTTTTAGAATAACTTTGCGTTACCTTAGATTCAATCAAACATCTTCACATCTTCATCGGTCAAATCAAGGGCTAACTTCTTACCACTGACTCTAAATTTCATCATCCAAAGTCAAAATACTCTCAAGAATTACCCTCATATCATCACTCTTATTATCAGCTAGACAAATTTTAATAATCATACATAATGTCATACAAACTTTTCATAAGAGAGAGCACTTTGTTTTAAAAGACCACTGTGAATCATTAATTACTAATTAAATAGCCAAAGTAGATAGGAATATGTAATATATTTAAACATGTTTGAATTTAGCAACTTAGATTTAGATTTTCGAGGAACATCAACATTGATTCAAAATTGTTTTTTGATTATGAAGGGATTAAACAATTAAGCCATCACCAGGCTCATCAGAATTTCATTTCACAACTTAATTATTATCCATGCAACTCATAGGACAGTATCAAGCTTTCAACTCTGTGAACCTCCAGAATGCAGAGCAAGGAAACGGAGGTCCCTACTCTCGTTAAGAAACAGAGGCCCTCTTCACTTGTAATAAAAGGTCATTGTGCTATAAACAGTCATTGTTAAAAGATCACTGTGATAAATAAAACACCACAACAGTCCAGGTGAAGGACCAACCGAACCACGTATAGATAACAAAACTCAAAGAATGATCTAGATCGTCTTAGGGTTAAAAATAAAAGGAATCCCGCAGTTCCATTTCGGACAACAGAAAGGGAACGCACATGATATTTAAGAAGAAAACGGACATGCATGCATCTGTATTGTTGAGGTGACTTTTAGGAGAATCGTAACCTAATGACTCTTCATTCCATTTCTTTTTCTTTTTCATATGGAAAAGGTTTTCCTTATGTTCTGCTAGTACTTATTCCTCTTTCTATAAGCATGTTTAGTAAAGAAAAGGGCACGTACCTTTTCTTTTTTTTTTGACGAACCAGTCAAACAATGTACTTCTAGCTTCGTGGTGGGACGTCGCGAAGCATAAATTCAATCCAGGAATTTCACATCACAATTCATTCTTCACTTTCCTAAATTTTCCAGGTTCAAAAGCAGCTGACATCACTTTTCCTGGCTTATTTGCAGCTAACAGTAACAAGGACCAATAAGAGTTACAAGACTGACCCAAGCAAAGCACTATTCCTGCAAAGTGCAGACCGTTTGGCATTTTATGTTAAGTATCAATCCCATCATCACACGTAAAGTTAAAAGTCATCAAGAGAATAATTCAAAGTTCTTACTTTTAGAACATGTACAGCACCAAGGTCATCGTAAAATAGTAAGTGCAAAAGAAAGAACTACTCGATCATTGCGTGATAGCCTGATAGGGGATTCCATCCGTACAAACTAGTTTAAAGGATTGCTCATGTGAATCAAACAAAAACCCTAATAATCACATTAATACATAAACCCTAAGACATTAAAGCGCTTGTTTGTTGTGTGTTTTCCTACTCAATTCCCATTTTATAGATAACATTTGAATGGGACAATTACATGGTTTACCGTTCACGTGGAAGAAGAAGAAAATAGTGTTGGTAGGGAAGAAATTGGTGGTACAGTGGAAAGGATAACATATTAAAATGTGTCATGAAATTGAAATTGCAATACTGCAGACTGGTGGGTGCTGGGAACTGGGAAGTCACGAAAGGACGGCAACCAAATTAGGTGGATATGAAGCCTTAACTTTCATTTTTCTTAGAAGCCTGTGACTTTCTGTAGCTGCATCATGTATTTGTTTATCGTGCAAATTGCCTCTTTGTAATCAGATATTGTCCAACTTAATATTGAGTAATATCTACAATGGGAGTCATCAATGCGACCCTAACATGTACAAGAGATGAGATGATGTCACCAGCTCTTCCAACTCTCAACAAGATCATGTCAGCCAACTATGTATACTTATCTACTCCTACCCTAATTCGAGTTTAGTTGTCAATCCTTCATGGCGATAACTTGAACTTTTTGGGTCTTTTATTACTTATATTCATAATTAATTTTAAATTATTACGTGCTCTCTATTTGATATTTACCATAAAGAATAGTAATTCAAATTATTCTATCATAAAAATAATGTAAAAAAATTAATTTAGCACTATTAATCACTGAAGGATGTGTCTTAAGAATTATGAACAGTTCTCACATCCAAATTCACGATTCTTCTTTATTCATCTACCATTCATGTAATTTAACAAGGTCACGCATTTTTTGTTTTTGCTATTCCCGTGTGCCTTCTGACAAGAAGTAGCTACTAGGCATAATGGACAAATAATTAAAAAAAAAAGATTAGGGTACGGGGACAATAGTGTAGTAGTTCACTATAAGCACACACTCAAACAGTATCACCGGCCAAATTGTCAAAGGTTGACGCTTCTATAGTTGGGAATAGTCAAGAAACCATCCTACTAGATGACTACACCTAACCAAATTAATTAAGCCATAGCAAACTCCACTGGATGAACATTATTTGTACCACTCTTACTGTATGCCTAGTTGGAAATAATAATTTTGGTTTTGGATACGTCGTAACAGACACAGATTGGACTATATTATTGTGGGATTAACATAAAGAAACAGACAGAGAGATGGGATGACTGGCGGCATTTTCCAAATTAAGAATGCCTTTTCTGAAGAGGATTCCATTTATTCATACTGGGGGCCACTTTGCACCTAGTTCTTCACGTAAAGTTAAGTCTACAATTACAAAGAAATGGTCTTCATCATCGGATGGTTTAGAGAAGGTGATTGGTTCACATGAGTTTTGTTTTCCTTCCTTATAAAATGAATTGACAAGTTATAGTAAAGGACAACAACTTATATCTTGTCAAACTGACCAATAAGCCAAGGGAAACTTGAACTTTTTACTTGTATGGGTTACTCATGTATTGTGACTTTCAAGTACGAGCGTAACGATGAGTTTCTCAAAAAGAAATGGATGAAGAATATGGAAATAAGCATAAAAGGAAAGCCATGTTATGCCATAATGCTATCATTAAGCTTTAAAATCGATAGATTAATTTGAATTGGTATTTTAATTTTGATATATATATTATTGCAAATAATTAAAGATTTATTTAATACTTACTAACAAACAAATTACTAGTAATTTGCACCGTATGACCAAAATAAGCCTCATGTTAAACCACTACAGTGTTATTTCCGATGATCGACCTATATCATAACACAACTGCGAAATAAGCCACAGAATTTATAGTATAATATATGATGATGACTTGTTGCACTACTAAAATGTCTTGGAGGCCCATGATCGACCTCGCATCACATGTAAAATTAAAAAAGTGCTAACCTTGTAGAAGTAGATCCTATATTTTCTATTTATCCATAACAGCGTTAAAGGGAAGCCACACATGTTCACTGGGTCGCCTCATTTCATTTATTAACTCAGCTGATAGTGTCGTGTACAAAGCGATGATGGTATCGGTTCATTGATTTGTTGTCATAAATATTTATTGCTAATCATATGCTAAAGAAGAGAATTATATTCTTTCACAATTCTCAATACGTAATTATAATTAAAATTGCGACTTTAATACTTAAAATTGTAATAACTTGACGAAAGAAACTGAAAAAGACTGAGGTATTCTGGAAGTTTACATAAGATTCAAGTAAGGGTCGCTGTTACTTGAGCCGAACCCCATGTTTCCTGCCCAGTACTTGAGAACGTAGAAAATGTGACTACATCATATCCGATTGTGTACAGTTATATATAATCCCTATCGATGTCCCCAAAAGCCAGTGAGTCACATCATGTGTGCAACTTGGTGATTATTGAAACTAGGAAACCCGCGAATCAAGAACTAAACAAAATGTGCTCCACTCGTTGTGGCCCCACCTTAGCCGCACTCCGTTATGTATAGTATAGATGTGTGAGACTCAACATGACTTGATAAACGTTATAAACAAAAAGTATTGTCTTGTAGTTTTTTTTTTTGCTTAGATTAATTCAACTGCAGCTTTTGATCCGTTATAATTTAGATCATTGGCTAATTGAATTTCTTTATACAGGTCGCAGTGACCTATAACAAAACTCGGGGAAATAACAAATGAAAGGGGAGGCTTTTACTGTAGCTTATATTTGGCACGGGCACCAAAATGCTAACAAGTCAAAAGATATCCAGTTAAAGTTAGAACACCTCAACCTTGTTAGCCTAACTCACATGTAAAACAGTTGCACCATATATTTACCAATACATATAATCTAACATTGTTGTCGACCAGGGTTGGGAGG
>JAOQML010000039.1:11455-28090 GCA_027568935.1 Erythroxylum urbanii
ATTCTAATTAAAGTTTAATTGAAATTAGAATTTAATTTCAATTAAATTACTAAACTGTCCAAAGCTTATTATAAATAAGCTTAAGCTCTATGGAGCTAGTACTTCATGCTTAACCCTCTATGTAGGAGTTATAGAGTTCTCTCAACCTGTTCTATGGATACCATTAGAGGCTGGACACTTATGTGGCTACGGTCGTTTAGACGGATCAGTTTCGAGAACAGTTCGAGGGATATGATAAGATGAAGATCAAACTTCAGAATAAGGTACGAATTAAGTTTCCGCTTTATTATGATTTTTGTTGATCATTTTATAGAATTAAATATATCTTGGTTTTTGGAAAATCAAAAGTTACGGAAAAGTTTTGTGATTATTTTGTTGTGGTCGGGATTGGATCCCTACCCGATTTCCCAACAACTTTTGTTAGTAGTGTTCACATACTTGATGACATAAGCCTAATACTATTCATGGAATGTATATCACATTACATAAACAATATACAAGCATATATAAAAAATACTTCATAATATATTATTAATAAATCAGAATGTCAGTATAAAAGTCACATATGACCATTGGCCTAGAGCACACTACTAACAATAAATAGCTACTTTTGGTTGTCCATTCTAGAAATTAAAATAAAATTCCAAGGCATTTTGGCCTAAAATTTCTTCCTAGACTTGGATCTTCCGCTTTGAACTTTTCGCTTGCACGACCTAGCCCGTTTGGTAAAATCGAGTTAATGGAATTTTATTTCTAATTTTCTTGAAAAATTTCAACACTATCTTTACCGAGCCTAAAAAAACAAAAAATATGGAATAGGATAAGTGCGGAGCATAAAACCAATCCACAGGCCACATTACCCGCAAGGTAGCCTGTAACAGCTACGCATATAGCAACATGCAAGCTGTGTGCACATTGTTACTGCTGCATGATTGCTGGCGGCACGCAACATGCACACTGCCTGATGCACGTTGCCAACGCGGCCGCACGCAGCAGCGTGTAGCAACATTTGCCACGTTGCCTTTTCTGGCCGCGCGCAGTAGCATGCAGCAATGAGTGCTGCCTTTTCTGTTTGTGCACTACCTTTTCTGGCTGTACAAAGTGGCAGCCGGAAAAATTTTTTAGTAATAATTTTTCAAAACAGATTTGAAAACAGAAAAAATTTTCCAACACTTGAAAACATTCAAAAATTAACAGAATTTAATCAAAAGAAAATCTGTCATTAACACAAAATGCAAATCTTAATCATTTACCTATTCGTTTCTTCGATCCATGGCTACTTCGTCTTCAAAATTATAGAATTTTTTGAAAACAAAAAAATAAGACAAGGAGAAAACATAGCGATGATAGGCCACCCTCCTTGTTACATACCAAATAAAGAAAGCTTACATGGTAAATCGATTTTCTATAGATAACCAAAAGAGCAGATCAAAACATACACAGTATATGTTTTTATCACATAAAAATATGCAGCATAAATAATTTACTTGCCAACCCATGCAACATATAGAAACCGAAACATGCATAATAAAACCTGACTCTAATACCAATTGTTGGATCGAAAATAATTTAATGCTTTGTTTGGCTAAAAGGTATATTTAAAAATTGTTTTTGAAATCAAAACATAGCGGAAGCGGAAATATCAAAACAAAATGCTTTTAATCCATACATGATATGGCATAAAGAAAATAAATATAATAAGAACAATATTGAAATATTAATGATTTCTACCTACAGCTTCGACTCCTCGCTACTGTGTCCTTAACCAATCCTATCTACCACTTGTTCTCCTTGGACATTTTGGTTAACAAGATCCTTTAGTGGGAAAGGAGAAGAAAAATGGAGTTTTTGGTTACTTTGCTATATTTGACATATTGAGAGCACAAGGAGAGACTTTTCTTTGCTATGGCCGACAGTTTTAGGAGAGAGTGGAGAGCTAAAAATAACGTAACATTCATTTAATAAGAATCCTAAATGAGTTATGTACATTTTCATTTTTAAAACTAGCCATCAAAACCATTTAATGATAAGTATGATCGAATTCTACATCTTTGTAGAATTCAGTTTTGCTTAACCTTGTTTTTTAGATTTTTGTTTCAATTTAATTAATCTGATTAATCAAACCAAAATCCAGCCCATTATTAAATGTTCCTTTGGGCTTATAATTAACAATTAATTATTGTAAGCCCAACATTTAATTATAGGCTTAAGACCTAATTTAATTAATTAAATTATTTTGATTTTATTAGCCCGAATCCAATTCAGCTATTTCTCTCTTTTCTGTCTCATTTTTCTTTTCGGTGACCCCTATTTATTTTTCCTACTATCCTTGATAACCTTCCTAGAAGCCAAGTGGGGAATCTAATTGGACTTAAATAATTCAAGCCCCAATAAGCCCAGAATTAATTTAATCTCATTAGAATTAATTCTGACTTATTAACCAAATGTCTTTCCACTAAAGCCAATTGGTTAAACTCTTGAATTACTGAAAATTATGAGAAATTAATTAATTCGATGTCCAATCGCAAACTCTATTATAAACCATATTATAGTCATCCACACAATAAAGGGTAAAATTAATGTTTTACCCTTATGTTGGTTTTTCCTTCTAGATCTCCCATTTCACTCTATATGGTGATTAACACATAAGATCAAATCTTGGTGTTAAGGCTTGATGGGTAGCTAGTCCATCAAACTACTAGTGCCAATTTAATCACCAATCTCCATAAAACATCTAGACGTGATGATATCACTATAAACTCTTTATTTGAGTTAATTTTCCCTGATGCATGTTTAATTAACAATTCCAACATACGGACACTAGATTGATATCCTATGAAAATCCATTCCGATTATATCAAGAATTATAACGAAACATACATGAGTTCACCACTCATCAAGATTATGGTTCGTAATAAACGAATGCTAAAGTGTATGTTTTAAGTTTAAAGTAACGACATACTTTGTTCTTTAAAAACATATGTGATTCTAGATTCATTTAATAGTGCCAATACTGATAGTCGATTGCTATCATGATTTGAAACTCATCATTCCTTAAAGTAAACTCCTTTACTTACATGGAAGTAAATCACAACACTACAGTCTAAACCATAATTAAGTGACCAACTTAATTATTCGAATGTGAATCAATTAATTTAGATTCTAATAATATACATGTTTCCTATACATCTCCATGTATATGTATAGTACTTACAAAGAAACCTTGGTACTTTATGACTAGTTATATTATGCTCATACAAATAAAACCAAACTCTTGTTTTATTAATAATAAATATTTTCATTATAATATTGTATCTGGAAGAAAATTAAGTTACATGTAAATACACTTGCTTTCTAGGTCAGTATATTTACATAACCCCAACATTATGGGTTAGTAAAAGTCTTTAAGCTTAATTATTATAATTTTGAGGTATATTGATGTGTTTGTTAGTGTTTCAAGGATAACATCGAAGAATGGAGAAGTTTCGGAGACACTAAGGTCAAAACATCATGACAGAAGCATTGGAGTTAGCCTATGCCATGATCATGATGGAAGCCCAGGACATGGCCCACGATCTTGACCTGCTTGCCACTATCGTGACAGAAGGCTCATATGTGGCCTATGATTGTGACCTACGTCAGGCAGACACGTAGACACTCAAAAACGTCAAGTTTTATGAACCTTTTAGACCTCGAAAAAACCTTAGGACTGCTCAGAACACCAAAGGTATTTAAAGAATAAAACAAAGAAGAAGAGAGAGCTTTTGCATCAACCACTTTCAGAGAAACCCCTAGAGAGAATTATCAAGAGATAGTAAAATAGAAAAAGGAAGAGAGAAGAGGAGAAGAAGCTAACTCGATGTACTTCTCAAATTAGGAGTTTCTCGACATCACTGCCTCTCGATTAACAGTTGATGATAGGCTTTTTGGATGTTGATGTTGCTTCTAAACGCACCTTCGGGGTTTTATCTTTGATTTAATGAAATCTAATTCTTTACGTGTTATTTGGATTCATTGTGATTTAATTTCTGCAATTACATAAGTCGGTGATAAACTGAGTGGGTAAATCGAATGAAGAATAATTAAATTAGGCTAATGAGAATTAGGTGATTTAATAGAATGAGAATTAAATCAAATCGATAAATTGTGCGAAGAGAGATCTTGCATAGGTTTTCGACAGTTTATCAGACAACTTCAGATCTAATGAGGTTTTGAATAGGTTGTTAGTTGAGAAATTGCATCTTCCATAATCTGATTATGGTTTATGAATTAGGGTTAATGGTTATAACTTGAGAGAGAATAATCAACCTTAGGATTGTCTAGAACCAATAATCCAATCATTTATAATTGATTAGGTTAGCGTTAAAGATAGGTCAAATTCCCTTTCTCGTAATTGGTAATTCCTTAAGTTGAGTTTTGAATGTGTGTTGTAACTATTAAATTGTTAATATTTTCATGATTGATTCTTGAATTGATTGAATTGAATTTTTGTTTTAGTTTCATTACATTTTGAATTTCTGCCATTTGTCTTAGCCTTAGATTTTAGGATTAGATTATCCCTCCTCATGGGATCGACACCTTCGGTACTACATGAACGACCTGAGTGCTTGCGGATTATCAAGGTTAATCAATTCAAACTTAAACACATCAAAAAAGCCTGATCAAGTTTTTGGCGCCATTCCCAGGGAGGCGGTTAGTTTAGTTCTTTAGTATAAGGTTTTTTCACTATCTTTTTATTTAAAAAAAAAAATAGAGAAAGAAGTGTGGGGCGTAAAGTAGAGACACAACAAAACATCTTAGAATGAGAAATGAGACATTTGAAGAGCTAGATGCTAAGAAGAAATGGAAAGAACAATGATGGAAGATAGATATTATAGGGAGCAAGGAACTTTTGCGAATTACAATAAGGCACAATATGGTTAGGGAAGTGACGATCCTTATTAGAATATTTACACTTTGGGGTGGCAGAATCAGCCTAATTTCTATTGATCCAACAATGTATGGACTCATTTCAGATGTCAAGACCTATTAGGACTTCAGCAAGATGAGTTCAGTTCATGGGATTCTAAATTGGACAAGATCCTGGATAAACTCACGGATATGGAAGAAGGCTAGAAGAGATTAGAAGAGAAAATTGAGGAAGTAATGAAAAGTTATGCCTCGTCTATTCACAACCTAGAGATTCGAGTGAGATAATTTTCCCATAAATTTTGTAAGAGAAGTGTAGAAGACTCTCTAAGTAATATGGAAATACATCAAAGAGAGCAATATTAGGCTATCGCACCTAAGAATTAGGGAGAGCAAGAAGTATCAGTGGAAAACCAAACTAGACCCCACCTTATTGAAGACCAAGAGATGAAGAAAGAGATTGAAGAAAAGAATGTCAACCCTCCCTTTTATTCGCTATTTCTTGACATTGAAAAATCTTAAGTAGATGTTCATGAAAAGAACCTTATCTTTCTAATTAGTGATGACCAAGTGACATTCAACATGAATGGTGTATTAAAGAATTCGAAGGATAGTAGCTTATTCAGGATAATTGATGTGTTCGCACGAAGAACAGATGACAATAGACATTAAGTTTGAAGAAGTTATGAAGGTATTAGTTCATGAAGCAGAAGAAGCAGAGGAGACGAAGGTGACTAAGGAAGAAAGAGAACAACTCACCTTCTTATAGGACAAACTGTTAGATTCCATGGAAGATTCAGGGAGTTTTGTTATTTCCTGTTTTATTGATAGTTCACTTGAAAAAAGGACATTATTGAGCTTAATTGGTTTTCATAATATTATTAATATTTTCCTTTTGATTATTTTTGCATTTTGTAGCTTACTTACAAGTTACAAAACCTATGTTTAATGAAAAATGTGGAAGCAAGCCACTTATAATTGATCTTTGCTTAGTTTCCAAGGATAGAGCGTCGAGCTATCGATGTTAAAAGAAGCGTTGCATAGGAGGTAACCTATAGAATGTTACCTTTGTGTATAGGAGGTAACTCTCACTTCTCTCTACCCAAATTTCAAACCTCTAGTCTCTTCCAACTTCTATCTACTCATAAGCCTGTATGCTGCGCATTAAGCAATCAACAAAGCGGGATCAATCATCGAGACAAACCTAGGTCGCAGGACGAGGGTGAAGCAACACGATGGAAAATTTTAAAGCACCATTCCTGATCTGCATAGAGGAGGAAGGTACTCATTTTTAATACCTCAATGCTAAACAAATTGTAGTCTTGAAATATTTTGTTTTTGATATATTTGATAGGCTAGAATTGTGACATAGGGTAGAAAACTTAGTAGAAAGAATTCAATGGGCGCAGTTCATACACATCCAATATCCTGTCTACTAGGAGCTCACTCTATAATTCTTCACTTCCACATATTACAAAACCTAGTAACCCTAAAGAAATGTTGTTTAGGTTATGAGGATGAAACTACGAGTTGAACGTCAAAATCATGTGCGATATTTATGGGTTCTCTGAGTTTTCCATTATTGATCAACACAATGACTTTTGTGCTTCTTGTTATTGGAATGAGCTCACTTGGTTAGAGTGATTCGATGCTAAAAATAACCAAAACAAGATCATAAGAGCCCATGAGCACTTGTTATTGCATAAATTCATATGTTAATTGGTTTTTGATAAATCAGAAACCAACAAGTGCTCAACAAAGGAACTTTTTTTATTGTGGTGAATGGATCATAGCATCCCAGTGTGCACCTCCACAGATGTACTAAACGTTATTGCTCCTACTCTACATAAGAGGAGAAACAATTTTGGTATGAGGTATTTGGTTTCTGCCATTGCTGAGTATTATAGTATGGACTATAGTGGTTTAACCGTCATCCTCCCAGATTTTCTAAACCATCATCATCTATGTCGTGATGAAAATTTTTAGGTCCCATAACATGGAACTCCGGGATATAAGCCAAAAGATGCATGTGAAGATCAAGGCTAGTTAGGCAAGTTCGAGTATAGTACCACCTCAACGGGAAAAAGAGGATTCAACCATTGAGGAGTCCAAGGAAGAAAAAGAAATAGAAGAATTGGCCCGGAAGAAAGTGCTTGATACAATCTCCGTAAACACCAAGCTAATTACATATACACTTGCGGAGAACTCCAGAAGAATGAAGAAGATGGCTGAACACAATCATGTTAGAGCCGGTATATATGTCGTATCCATTGTTACTTTGAGGCTCAAAGTGTCCAACTAACATTTCCAACACCATTATGGCCTCCATCTCCATGAGGCTTTGTTTTAACCCTTTTTCTTTTTAATTTGTCTTTATTTTGATTTTGCTTTAATTTATGTTTCTTTCCTTTCCATGTGTGTTTGTTTGCCCCCTTCTCACATTGAGGACAATGTGTAGTTCAAGTGTGGGGAGGGTTATGTGTTTTGCTTTAAATGTGAGTTTTGCATATTGGATGATAGTCTGTAGGTTGCATTTTGTGAATCGTGTGAATTTGTCAATGGTTTAGATGGATTGAAATTGATTTAATTTGGAACATAGTCTATTAGGTTGTGAAGAATCATTAGCTCGCAAAGTTAGTGAACTGGCATTTTTGGCTAAACATGCAACTTAATTAGGATTTAACGTGAGTTTATTAGCCTTTAAATTGTCACATTCATTTATAATTTGAGGTCTTTCGAGTAAAGTAACTCTGTTAGTATTTTTTCATGAAAAACGAGAAGCTTAAGCAACAAAGTAAGCACATAAAAAATTATGTTTGTTAATTTTAAATAAATTACTGTTCCTTGGCCTTCATGTTATGAATAGAGCTAGTAGCCAGTTAAGAACGTGATGTAGCTGAGTAACTAGATCAACACATATCACAAATGTGTGCCCCCACGTTAAAAAGTTATAATGACGTTTCAACCAGGTAGCTTAAAAAATGATTTAGACGAGTAACTGGATTGACATTCATGTCCAATGTTTGCCTTTGAGTAAAAGACTAGGTCTTTGTTTAATTAAAAAATGTTTTCTAATAAAACCTATCGAACTTTTCATAGCTAGACTTTTCATGAAAACTTATTTAAGAGTAGTTACATAGTTTTAATGACCAAAGAATTATTAATGTGTGTGTGCAATTGAAAAGGATAAATAATTTAACACTTGGATCTGGATTAATATGCATATTTACTTCAAAGCCCCTAGATGCAGAATTTGTTTGTTAATGATTTGATATGACTTGAATGATTGTGTTTTAAATTAAATTTATTTCATGAAGTTAAAGCCATTGTCCCATCACTACATTGTGTGTTTGTTGTTTTGTTTGCTTGAGGATAAGCAAACGTTTAAGTACAGGGATGTTGATAAGTGTAAATTGTATCGTGTTTTAAGGCTTAGTTTGATATGTATTTAATTGTTAATTCAATTGTTTAGTATGTGTTTAGGTTAAAATTGTGTTAGTTTATTAATTATTTATGTTTTAAGTGTTTTATAGGTTAGTACAAGTCTTTGAGCTTAATTATTATGTTTTTGAGGCACCTTGATGTGTTTTTTAGTATTTCAAGGTTAACATCAAAGAACGGAGAAGTTTCGGAGACACTAAAGTTGAAACAATAGCCCACGATCGTGGCACAATAGGCCACAGTCGTGGTAGAAGCATTGGAGTTAGTCCACAACAACCCACGATCGTGACACAACAGGCCATGATTGTGGCAGAAGCATTGGTGTTAGCCCATGATCATGACCTATATGCCACGATCGTGACAAAAGCCCAAGACATAGCCCATAGCAGTGACTTGCTTGTCATGATCATGATACAAGGCTCGAATATGGCCCACGATCATAGGCTACAGGGCCACAATCATGGCTTGTGTCGAGTAGACATGCAGTTATTAAAAAACGTCAAAATTCAAGGGATTTTTTAATCCTTTTGGACTCGAAAAGACCTAGGGTTGCTGAAAACACAAAAGATATTTAAAGAGTAAGACAAAGAAGAAGAGGGAGCTTTTGCATCAGCCATTTTTAGAGAAACCCTAAAGAGAATTATCTAGAGATAGAGAAAGAGAAGAAGGAAGAGAGAAGGGGAGAAGAAGCTGACTTAACGTATTTCCCAAATTAGGAGTTTCTCAATGTTGCTACCTCCTGTTGTCTGTTCAATTTTGTATTTCTTGCTATTTTCAATTTTATTATTGTATAAAATTGGAATAACAATTGATGATAGGATCTTGGGATGTTGATGTTGCTTTTAAACTCACCTTCAGGGTTTTGTCTTTGATTTAATGAAATTTGATTCTTTATGTGTTATTTGGATTCATTGTGAATTAATTTATGCTATTGTATAATTCGGTGATAAACTAAGAGGCTGAATTGAATGAAAATAATTAAATTGGGCTAATAAGAGTTGGGTAATTTAATAGAACGCGAATTAAATCAAATCAATAAATTATACAAAGAGTGATCTTGCATAGGTTTACTATAGTTTATTAGACAACTTCAAATCTAATTAGGTTTTGAATAGGTTGTCAATTAAAAAATTGCAACATCCATAATCTAATTAGGGTTAATGGTTATAACTTGAGAGAGAGTAATCAACCTTAAGATTGTGTAGAACTAATAATCTAGTAATTCATAATCAATTAGGTTAGCGTTAAAGATAGGTAAAATTCCCTTTCTCTCAATTGGTAATTCCTTAGGTTGAGTCTTGATTATGTGTTGCAACTACTAAATTGTAAGTATTTTCGTGATTGATTCTTGAATTGAATTTTTGTTTTAGTTTCGTTATATTTTGAATTGCTATGATTAATCTTGGCCTTAGATTTTAGGATTAGATTATCCCTCCTTATGGGATCGATACCTTAGGTACTACGTAAACGACCCACGCGCTTGTAAATTATCGAGGTTAATCAATTAAAACTTATACACATTAAAAAAGCTCGATCAATGATGAAATATGTTTGATCATGTTTAGGCCGAGATTGAATCTAGAATCATACCTTACGTATATTCGACAATTTAATCATTTTCAATCGCTTGTTTTAATTTTTTTTCAATAGTTTACTTTTATTTTATTTTCTAAATTGTTAAAAACCCAAAAACCCCCTTTATATTTTCCTTGCATGAATTAGTTTTGTAATGAAAATTAACCGAATATTCCCTTTAGATTTGATCCCAACTCACCATAACTACAAATTTTAGTGTGCAAAGTCAGGTAAATTTTACAGTACACTTGACATATGCACTCAATCACAGACTAATTGATAAATATAAATGTTCTGTGCAAATCCTAGTTGAGTAATGTTCAAATCTCCTTTATATGTACTCACAATGATGGCTATTAAAGGAATGATCACTAGAATGACATTAGAAGAATTTCTAGTCACACTAGTAAGCTCTAGTTAATCACTAAAGACTTCAACGCAAATATAGCAGTTAAAGAAGTTGAAGGTTTATGTTAATAAAACTCCTCGTCAAGACTTAATACTATGCCTATTTGATATTGAAGTAATTGATGTAACTTAACTAGTAATTTCTTCACATGGAGTAACAAACAATAGGGAAATGTTTTTATTAGGAAAAAATTAACTGATCTCTTGCTATCATTTAATGGTTTTGACAATTCCCCAATAGTTTCACTATCTTCCATAACATTTTTTCGTTTGATCACTCTTCTATCTTCACTTATACTAATTCTGAAGGAATCAAGCACCCTTTTATTTTTAACAACTTTCTTATGGATATTCCTGAATTTGTTTATGCTTTATATGGTGTAAATTACGTGCATTCTCCTTATGCAACATTTTTATAATTTTGTTTTATCAAAAGCATCTTTGATAGTAATTACGACTGCTAAAATTCTCTTATTTTAACTCAAAATGAATTATATGAAAATCCTGAATGTAGTATAGTTATTGAAAAGGAGAAGCAACTCTGTATAATTTCTCTAATTATGTCTCATTTGATATGTCATAAATGAGGTTGAGGTCTAGAATTGCTTAGCTAAAAGGTGGTGATAGAGGTTCAAATTTCTTTCACATAGTTATTATCTCTAGGAAAATACAAACAGAATCACAATCTATTGTGTAACAGTTACATCATTTGCAATCAAGATTTATTGAAGTTAAAGGCTTTTAAATACCTCTCTAGTGTTATAAATGCCCCCATTAATGCTCATTCTTCAAAGGAGGTGCTAAATATAGTCCTAAGGAAATTGATATACTCTCAAATCATGTCACCAGAGTAGAAATTAAGCAAACTATCAAAATTTTGAATCCCCATAAAGCTTCTGGTCTAGATTGGTTTAATAAGATGTTGTTCACTAAAGCTTAGCCTATCATAAAAAATTATAATGCTAGATGCAATGTTGGAATTCTTTGAGAAGAAAAGAATAATGGTAACTTTCATTATTCTCATTCCTAAAGGAAATGAGTAGAAATGTATTGGAGATTTTAAACTTATAGCTTGTTGGAACTCAATATACAAGATTATTTAAAAAATGTTAGCCAATAGACTAAAGATGATCTTATTTAATCATATAGACAATGGTCAAGGGGCCTATTTTCTTGACAAAGAGACGAGTGATAACATTTTTATAGTACAAGAATTTTTAAAGGGTTATTCAAAAAGGAGAGGAGGCAAAAACTGCATTCTAAATATTGATTTGAAGAAAGCTTATGACAATGTTGATTGGACTTTCTTATCTGATATGGCTTTGAATTTCCTTGATTGTTTTATTTAATGGTTCTTATTATGCTTTACTACTCCAAACTTTAGTATTCTAATCAATAGTGAGTCAACCAAATTCTTCAAGATTTCCAAAGGCATTAGGTAAGAAGACCTGTCATTTTCATGGAGGTTTTTATCAAAATTTTTTGTAGAGTAGAGGACTAACCACTTTAAATATCATTCTAAGTGCAGCAAATTAGGAATTACTAACTTAATTTTTGTTAATGATTTGATCATCTTAGCTAAAGTGGACAAAACTTCACTCATAGCAATAACGAAGGCTATTAGTATATTAACCAAGTTACTTGGACTTGATGTTAATACTAATAAATCCCCTTTTTACTTGTCTAGAAGTATTGAAGATTGTAAAACTACGGTTGAGCATGTCACTAGTTTAAAAAAAATGCATTTGCCTCTCACATATCTTGGAATTCTAATAACTTCTTCCAGATAATGCTATGAAAGCTTCAATCCTTTGATGGCTAAGATATATGCTAAAATCATAGGTTGGAGAATGAAATCTTTATCAGCTAGCTCAACTGATCACTTATGTACTCTCTTCAATGAATATCCATTAGGAAACACATCTTGCTATTCCTAGTGCTGTGAACAAAATCATTAATTAAATGCTTAGAAAATTTCTCTAGTATGGGTCTAATGAAGGAGGTTTTAAAGCTGGCATTAAATGGTCTAAAGTCTATACCTCTAAGAAACATAGAGGTTTAAACATCATTTCTTTAAAAATATTGAATAACTACATGATGCTCAAGAGATTATGGAGGCTAATTAATGATCATAAATCTTAATGGTGAAAGTGCATACATTCTATATTAAAGATAAGAGCATTTAGGAAATTGATCTATCTTCTATAAGCACATCTGCCACTATAAAGGGGATACTTAAATGGAGAAGTGACATATGCTTAATTGATTGTATAATTATTCCATAACACTTAGCTTTTAATAATATGAAATTGCTTAAGATACTCACTTTGATTCATATGTGGTTTTAAGCACAATTTGGAAATAAGGAGTTAAAGTTAGTCAAAGGCACACACTATATTTAGGTTGTTTTCTAAAGTTTTATATCCACTTATCTTCATGGAACAAAAATGAGGAAGATTAGAGAAAATAAAGATAAGAAGAAGACAAGAAAATGCCAAGAAAGATTAGATATATATTGAAAATATAAAGAACATGAAGAATGAAGAGCATAAAGACCACTCACGACTTGCTGGAATTTTGTCATAGTCGTGAGTGAATTATAGAAGCAATGGATTACAAGATGAAGACACCTCATGATACCAAAGGAGCCAGCTATCCTATGCAAGATATCTTATAGATAAGAACGTGAATGGATAGCAACATAAAATTATGGAAAACGAAGGTGTACGGCTGCACTTGGAGTGTCGGTTAGAGTAATTATTTAATTGGAAAGCATCAGCATGGATGTGATTTATTTCTCAAACCCAGATAGGTGCTCTCACACACGTGAATTACCACTCACGGGTGTGAGGCTTGCTCACACTTGTGAGAAGGACACCTAACCCTATTTAACTCTTCATCTTTAATATAAACTGAAACACATTTGAGACATAATCGAGTCGATAACTCTCTCTTTATTTTCTCTTCAATTTCTCTTCATTTTTTAACACCAATAGTGGCGATGGATATGAGGGCTGATAGTGGAAGCTTGAAGATATAGATGGAGGGCTAACTTCTTGATGTCAATTTAATAGGGATATTGATGCCAAATCACGGTTAAGCTATTTCATCCTATTCATCCTATTAACATCATAATCTCTTTTTAGATTGTTGTGTTAATTGAATCATGTTTTGTGAAGATGATCTTAATACATTATTTTGATTGTTCTATTACGAACCTATTACTATAATGTTGAATGTAATTTGTAATCGTTACATTTGATGTTTGTTAGTAGCATCTAGTAGTCTTGAATCATTAGGAACAACGAACTTAGGTTAGATAACCCAAACATGTGAGGTTACTACCTATATTGATCATTTTTGACTTTGTAATGATGCTGCCAAATTGAATCTAGAGATTGTATCTTAGGTTATTTAGTAGTTAGCTTTAATTAAAGATCATATCTTAATTAAACATAATTTAAGGGAAAACTAGGATTAGCAGAGCGTATTGTTAGTCTTAGATCGATAGTCTGAAGAGAGGTGTAGAGACATTAAGATGATGGGATATGCT
The DNA here is from genome assembly GCA_027568935.1 of Erythroxylum urbanii. Classification (NCBI taxonomy): domain Eukaryota; kingdom Viridiplantae; phylum Streptophyta; class Magnoliopsida; order Malpighiales; family Erythroxylaceae; genus Erythroxylum; species Erythroxylum urbanii. The sequence goes on from JAOQML010000039.1 coordinate 25,341, forward strand.
TGATTGTGTTTAGGTCGAGATTGACCTTAGAACTAAACTTTACCCGTATTTGACACTTTAATCATTTTTTATTGCTTGCTTTCATTTGCTTTCGATAGTTTGCTTTTATTTTATTTTCTAAATTGCTTAAAATTTAAAAAACCCCTCTCTTATGTTTTCCTAGCATCAATTAATTTTTTTACGCAAATTAACTGAACATTCCTTATGGATTTGATCCCATCTCGTTATTACTATAAGTTTTAGTATACAAAGTCAGGTAAATATTACAGTGCACTTAACACACGTTGTCAAGAAGCTTCACTAAAATCTCTATCAAGAAACATGTAGGAAATGGGATGAAGACACTATTTTTCATGGCAAATGGCTATCAGATGGGCTTCTTATTCATAATACTAATATAAAGGTTTTGAGAAACTTCATTCCAGACAATCAGAACCTATTAAATGCAATGTTGGCAAAAAAAGAGATCCTTTTGAGAATAAATGATAATAATTAGTAGATGCAATTCGCGGAATTAAAAGACAATGGATAAGAATTGGTGGTGTCATGGTGCTAATGGGAAATTTAACAACACATTATGCAGGAAGATTTTTCAGCTAAATTTCATGAATTTCTCTTGGTATAAAATAGTATAGTTTACCTTCCTAGAGTTACAATAACTTTGTAAAGAGCAATAAAGGAAAAACTACACACTGTTAGTAGAATAAATAGGTTTAACTACTTGACAAATTGGTTCTATCTTTGTAAAAACCAATTGGAGAGCTCCTCACAGTTGTTTTTCCAATGTAAATTCACATGTGGTTAATGGAAAATAATTTTTTAGAAATGTACAATTAGTAACCCACCAGTGGAGTGGCAATAGATCATACCATGGATTGTGAACTTACAACATATTAGGAAGAAGTACATATTGTGTTACTACATATCATTATCGTATTTGGTCCTACACATATGGGATGAAAGGAACAAGCATATTTTCCACAACACAAAAAGAAGCTATGAATTTTCTATGACTAAACTTATTAATGCCATTAGAATTCATTAGCTATCTTTTGTAGCAAAATTACACTAGATTTAAATCACATTACTAACTGCTGATGTAGATGTTTCTACTGTCTGTTTTTACAAATGTCACTAAACTTAGCATTTTAGTTACTTTATCTGGTTCAACATTCTCTTATTACTTTATCTTGTATGTTTATGTATGATTGCTAGAATTCTTAAATACAATCTATAATGGTCTCGAATCATTAGGGATAATGTAACCTTGGATAAATGACCAGAGCTTACATGGTTGTTACCTTGATTAATTTATTTTCTATTTCGTAATGCAACTTCCCAATTAAACTTAGATAGCTTGTTCTAGGTTATTTAGTTGTTAGGTTTAGCTAAAAAGCTTGTTTTATCTAAACATGACCTAAGGAAAAACTGGAGTTAGTTGAGCTTATTATTAACCTATAATTATTAGTTGTTGGGAGATGTATGAGTATAACAATTCAATGAAGTAAGTTTCGTTATGTGTAGTTCAAAATTAAACCGAAAATAGGGTCCCTAATGTATTCATCACTTTTCTCATTTTTATGTTGTTTGATTTAATTTACTTTTGTTAGTTTATTTTCACTTTATTTTCTTATTTGAAACCAAACCAAACCAAACCCCGAACCTAAACACCAATTCTTTTCATTTCAAAAGCTTTACACACACTCATTGTGGGATAGACCTAGACTCATCATTAGCTATGGTTTTAGGTCTAGTTATTTTTTGTAGTTTGACAATGTGCTACCAAATTGGAATTGCTAAGAGGTCTCTTACAATTTTTACATGATTGGAAAGCACTGTTGTGGGTCTTCCACCATAATATATATCGAATTTTCAACCTAGGTTAAAAGACTTGCCTATAAATTGTTGTCTAACTCCATCCTATTATAAGAAGCAATAGCCTTTTTCTTGATGAATTGTAAAATTTTAAGAGTCATACCATATCAATAATAAATGAAAATGAAGTTGGAGTTTATACTAAACTACAACGATCCTGATCATTATTCAATCTTAGTTGATAATCATTAAATAAAACATACTAAAATTTTTTAATGATGTCAACATGTTCTTGAGTATGATCACCATACAACTTTTGATAATAAAAATATATCTCCTCCATCTTATATCTCAAGTCCAATATAGAAATGAATGCCACAATTTACATTATGTTAGACCAATAAGAATTAATTTCCTTTATCATTTTCTCTGTCATAATCTAGATCACCTTACTATAATCAAATATCAAACCAGACAAAGCTTGTTTGATCTCACATATATAGATAAAGAAAATGTGAGAAGTTGGATATTTTGTTCATAAGAACATCTTAGTAGTATTATAAAATATCCCAAACTTCGTACAAAATGCTTTAACTAACTGCCATTGCTCTTCTCTCGGTAGGCAAGTATAATGAGAATCTTTTTATCTCAAAATATCATACAGTTCAATGTACTTGGTTTTCAACTTCAACATCCTTAATGTTGAATTTCATTTGGTCGAATAATCTAAAACCAATTATTTTGTGCAATAAATGCCTAGTTATCTTGTAATTTTTTAAAATGTTCACTCTTGTGACAATACATTATACTATTAGGGTTATGTGAATACAGTGCCCTGGAAAGCAAGTGCATTTACATATAACTTAATTTTCTTTTAGATACAATTTTGTAATGAAAATATTTATTATTAATAAAATAAAAGAGTTTGGTTTTAT
>JAOQML010000039.1:58963-70292 GCA_027568935.1 Erythroxylum urbanii
AGAGATAATTACATGCCCAAGATCTATTTGGACATGAAGATGAAGGAGTTCTTGGAATTGAAGCAAGGTAGGATGTCAGCGGCTAAATATGAGATCCAGTTTAATGAGTTGATGGGTTATGCTACTGCTTTGATCCCTACAGAAGAAGACAAGTGTAGGAGGTTTGAGGATGGACTTAAGATGGAGATCAGAACAAGGTTGACACTAACTGATGTGTAAATTTTAGAATGAAAATATGTGTATTATGGATAATGATAATGTTATAAATGTCTAGTGCCATATATGGTTGTATTGTTGAGTTACTTTCGCCATATATGGTTGTATTGTTGAGTTACTTTCTTTGTTCAACAGGAGGTAAATATAATAAAAATAGAGAAAATTATGCCAAAATTTTTAGAAATTGTAGTTCACTTATAACATTTTATTCTGATGCAGGAAAAGTCTGTGGACACGAAGCCTATACCCCATCAGCTCTTTGTGCACACTCACACTAAGAAACATGACGATGTGACCTTCGTCAACCCCCGATGTAGAAAACTAAATATATGTAAAATTTATGCTTTAATATTAATGCTTAATAATTATCACTTAATGATATAAACATTGCCTTCTGATATGACCAGATATAAGAAAGCATTTAATGACAATCCTAGCAGTTTGAAGATGTTGATGAGAGTCAAACCTATCTTCATGCAGTGGGTGGTAGGGACTGTCGTAAAAGGATATTCAGCTTAGGTTTATTTGCGAACACATATTATTTGCAATCCTCCACATCAAGTATAGCAACATCTAGTAGGCGGTCCGCACCTAATGAAGTCTGTGAGCTTCAAAGCACAGTACAGACATTGGCAACTCAGTTGCAATAGTCAATGGAGTACATAGCTCAACTCCGTAATGAGATGGATGGGTTGAAGGGGAGGGACAACACCTCATTGCAGCAGTTAGAGCATCCAAGGTCACCAAATGAATAGCGTACTTGTAGTCATTTCGTATGAATTAAATACTTATTATGTACAAAATAATTTTTTTATTATCAATTAAGATAATTTTTATTTTATATCATCAATCAACTTTCTGTTTTAACAAATTAAATGTAGAAACAAATCAAAATATTTTCAACAGATAACTGATAACTGTATAAATTAGGCATCAACCATAAAATTATCAAATAAAATTAAATGTAGAAAAATTAAAAAATAAATTTTAGTAAATTTACCGACCGAAAAATAAAGTTTGTTGGTAAAATCTATTCGATTTACCAATGGATAACTAAGAACTGTCGGTAAAGTTGTTGTTAACTTACAGATGGAAAAACTAATTCTGTCGGTAAATTTACCAATGGACAAGATTTGTCTGTCAGTAACTTTACCCACCGAAACAATCTTTCCGCCGCTAAACTTACCGACAGCACCAAATATTCACTGACAGTAACACAAAATGTTCGTCTGTAAATCTGTGGTTCATCGCAAATTATTACATACTGTCGTTTCTCTGATGCCTTTTTCCATCGGTAAATTCCGTCACTAACTTAACTTATAGACGAAATGTGTAGATTTTTTGTCTGTAATTTCCGTCGCTAAACTTCAATTTTCTTGTAGTGGATGCTTATTTAAGCAGATACTATATAAGCATGAATGTTATTTGAAAAGTTATCAATATGCTATGAAACTCATTAGTGGATTAAAATTTTGGTCTAAAACTAAAAACTTGTAGCTCGTATTACCTCCTTTGATTAAAAAGATATATGGAAGACTTAAACAAGCTAGAAAAAGGGATAAAAGTGAAGAACTACGAAATCCGAACAAATTGAACCAGGTAAGAGTAGCTATAAGATACCATCATTGTTATGAAGTTGGTCATAATATAACAAAATGAAAAAATTAGGATCAATTGAAGCAACCTGAAATTGTTAAGGTGGTTTTAAGTTTTCTTTTGTTTGTCTTCATTTCAAATGTGGCTTAATTGTCAAATTGTTCATCACAAAGTGTACATGTATAATGCAATGAAAGAAAAGATGGCCACTAAAAATCAAGTCTCTTTATCCAATATTGGCATTTATTCAATATTAGCTCCATCAACTACACATCCAAACAAACCAAAAATTCCTCTTTCCTTCCTCTTGTCAACATACTTATGAAAGTCATCTTCTTACTGCACACCCTATACATGCTACTGTCACACATGTATTTAATAATAAAGAAATGACTTTGCATTACTTTGGCCTCTACCAAATTGATTAGCATCTTTTATAAACACCAAGTACTTGTTTTTATAAGCATGAGTAAATGATTATGAAATAGTATCTAGATATTGAAGAATGGGACTAAAGAGATCTTACTAAAAGCTGCTTTTAACACAAATTTTTGTAGTGGGATGGAAGTAGCAATGCTTTATATTTTTTGTGCCATTCTTTCTTAATTATATCTTTGGACATTTGGGAGAAGAGAGTTACATGAAGTAAAATCTTCATCTTTATAGAAATTTGATGCATTGCATATAATACATTGATATTCCTTAATTTGTCATAATTTAAATACAAATTCAGCTAACACAACTTCAAAACCTATTGAACATTTGAAAATGTATCAATGCTAGAGTTAGGTTCATCAAATTCTCAAGAAATATAGTCACTTGGGAACTACATAATATAGACAAAAAATATAAAATATTAAAATTATTTCAAAGTTGCACTATTTAAATGAATTAATATATATACTTACCTCTTATAAACAATAATAAATCTTATAGACAAGACTTTTACCCAAATGCATAAAAGATGTCTAAAATAACTTTTTTTACAACACCTTTAACTTATTTACTATTATTAAATACCTACAAGACACCTACAATTTGAATATTCTTTAAATATTTCTATAATAATTACATTTCCAAAATTATAATTGAAATATTTACTTTTGTACTCGTGCATCGATGAAAATGTTGACCAATATTAGGTTTAAAATTTGATATTCGTAATTTTATCTTGTTATTAAAAATGGGACAGTCAATATAAGAAATCTAAAATATAAATATGGAACACGATATAAATTAAAATAAAATACAATCAATATATTACAGGTAGTAATTAATAATAAAAATTACTAATTGTTTTTACTACCAAGCAATAATTTCTCTCTACAAAATTGAGAATATATCCAATAAACAGCAGTCTTAAATCTATTAACGACACCTTAGTACTCCTTTCATATATAGACTAGGTGCATAAGCAACAAAAATTACATTTACTTTAGTTTCACTATATTTGTTTTAACTATATTACAATATCATTGCATGAGTATATTAGTCAACAGAAGCTAAGAGTCCTAAATAACAAAACCAGCCCTTGTTGGCTTTGCATAATATATTACAAGATACATGAAACATTACACAATAATCACATTACCAAGATATGAAATACTATCAACATGTCTTAATAGCCTTTACAAAAACAAATGGAATGAGAATTTATGATTTTAATAGCTAACAAAAAATTCAAAACCAATTACCATTACAAGTCTTTAATCATATTATCCAAATCTCATATAATCCTAACACTTCGCTTTGAGCGCAGTCTTTTCTAACTTATGCATAATCCACTTCTATATCTAGTCAGTTATAACAAGTAATGCAATATATAAATCATAGCTGATAAAATATGTATAGTTGACTTGTTATTGACGTAATTTCGTAAGCATAAAATGTAACATCCCCTCATGTGAAGCTTTTTTCTCTACTTGGAAATGCTTGGTAGATCAACCTGCAGACAAGTAATGGCATATATAAATCGTAGCTGATAAATTATGCATTATTGACTTGTCATTAGCGTAATTTCGTAAACATAAAATGTAACATCCCCTCGAGTGAAGCTTTTTTCTCTGCTTAGAAAAACTTGGGGGATGAACCTGCAGACAAGTCTAATTATCATCTCATCAACAAACTAAGACTAGAAAAACTTGAAAATGGAGAAGAAAAGTTTGATGGATCAACTTGCAAATAAGTCCAACTGTCATCTCATCGGCAAACTAAGATCAGAAAAACATACAGAACTCAGCAACATTAACATGGAGAAGTACTAAAATTTATAAATGGGACTACCATTGTCCCTCCCATAAAACATGAGTCAACAACAGCAAACTAATAAAAAAGAACTTCAATCGCTATGTTGTCATTGGAAGGTAAGCAATGTTTTGACCATTTGGAAGGGGAGGTAGAAGAAAGAAAAGAAAGCAAGATGCAAAGGAGGTACTAGGTGGGGTGTTTTAAGTCTGATTCTTAAGTTGTACTTGTCAGCAAAGAGGGAAGTAAGGACAAAAATGTTGCACGAGGAAACTCCAATTCAAGGTTATAAAAGCAATTTGTCATGAGAGGATCCACGCAATATCAAACTCACCAGGTGATAGAAATCAGTATAATAAACATGCAACACAAATAATCGGAGGAAAACCCTAAAAAAGACTTAGATTATAAGCCTAAAGATTGTTAAGTTTCCTAGATTTAGCAATGAACAAGTGATCCAAAATTTTTACAAGCATTTTTTTCTTCACCTCTAATGTAGATATGACGAAAATAAGTCCAAATCATCGCATATAAAGTTTAGTTCTTCTAGAGTTACTCCCTCTTATTATCTGCTGGAGAAAGGAAAAGAGAAAACTTGAGCAAATTATGCAGAGACACAAAGAGGAGAGAGTTTGGGCAGAAGCAAGAGAAACAAAGAGGGGAAAGCTGGGTGGGTAAAATAACAGAGTAGAGTTTACTTTTATTTTTGCGTTTTCTTTTTAATTAATTATCTTTTAATAAATAATTTGTTTATGTGAAATTTATATCACATAAATTTAATTGACATTATAGGGTCATGTAATCCACTCCTAGGGTGTGACATCTGATCATCCTCGAATTTCAACTCGGCTTTAAGTAGAATTCCATTGACCTGCTTGCCAACCTCTCAACTTGTAGTACCCTCCTCTTTTTAGGTGCCAAGGATTCCTCACGAAACTTCGTGATACTTGTTAACTCACTTTACCTATTAGACAGGTCAACTAGCTAATATGCATAATTGAAATACATTTTGGAACACAATCATATCCGGCACCTGACTGTATTGTTTGGTCCTGAGGAGTAACATGTAATCTGTGGCACAGAATGTTGCTAGCAACATATCATGGTTTTGATTTAGTACGACAGGAAAAAAGTCGCACTAGATTCATGACACTCCTTGAACTGTTTCCATAGACTTGAATCTATACTTCTAAAGGATTATCGGCGATTGGCTGATAGCAACCGTCACATTTCCATTTCACGTTTTCTTTTCATGAATTTGAAAATTGCGTCTGAACATTCTAACACCATTGTTTATGTGAAATTTATATTCCACCTATCATTCATGTGAAAAGTATACTGGTTTATGTGAATGTGATTCGCCACACCCAACGCTATTAACAAAAATATGTTACATTGGGCAGTAATGAACATTATAAAACGATAGTCGCTTTTCTCTTTGGAACAGCTGGTCCGCCAATTTTTCCATTTATTTAAGGCATGACATCAAAATACACCACTACATAAGACTGTTTTTAAGTAATGAAACTCCTGAGCTAATCTGTATGCAGAAACGCTTTTATGCATTGAGAAGATCTAGCTAAAAGCATTGAAGAAACAAATATATATTGCTTTTCACAAAAACAGTTGGTCTCGTCGAAAGATAACGCCGCAGGCCTTGATGTTCATGAGAGCTTTGTATTCCTAAACAACTCATTCCAACGTCTGTAAGCACAATACCAAGAATAATCCATCTCCTTAATACAGAAATAAAGAGAAGTAAAGCCTTTAGCCACAAACCAAAGAGCTTAAAAGATAACGGCTATGGCAAATAAAACGGTGCTTTTAACCACAAACTGCATTCAGACTTTGAGAATGTGAATACTCGGATATTCGAAACACCAAATATCTCAACACAATCTCACTTGAGAAAGGCATTCTCATGAAAGAAAAGTTGGTGACATCAACTAGAAAATATATGCAATGAACAAAATAGGAGTATAAGCATGAGTAACCAAACTAATTTGACAAAGTAAGACACATAGGTGTAATTCACAGTCATCCTCAAATCAAAGCTGTCAGACACGTAGTGAAGATGTAATTTTACTAGAACGATATTCTACACAAGTTCTATGCAATTGACCAACCAGAACCAAACAGTCCAGACGAAACCATTCATATGAGATAGTGTAAGATTGGAACCCATGGGTTGGAATGCATTCAACAGAGTATACATAACAAATGACAAGCTAAATAAGGAAATTATTTGCTAAAATAATTAACACAAGATCTTTCAAAAGAGATATTGAAAACATAATAAGATGATAGAAGCACAAAAACTACAGCTTTGTGACATAGGGCTTTAGCAGCATGTGATAAGCTAAATCAATTAGATAAATTTGTCAGAATCTAAAATTGAAAACAATTAGAGAATTGCATTAGCAACTTAAGATCCAAAGGAATATGCAGCTAACACTTTATGCTATAGCACAGGATAATATCAGACCGAGTAGCAATTGGTAGCCAGGGCATAATTAGATTCACGATGTCATCCCCTACTGTAAAAGTAACTGCTTTCCCTCTCAAAATGTTTAGATTAGTGAATGTACAAAAATCGGGAGATATCAAAATGGAATTCACCTCCGTTTCAAACAAACAGGAAGCTATACATGGCATGGTTACACCATTTATGCGCTTCATCTAATAAGAATCACCAGGTACTGCTGCATATAGCAATTCATCTCTGATGCAGTCGAACCTTTTCTTATGTCACTAGAGACATGTGTGAATAAACTGGCCAACAATGAGACAATTACCAAACTCACATTAATTGGAATTTCAAAAAATAATAAATGAAGGCGGTTGATGATCAAATTTTCAAAAGCAATAAATGAACTCCAAGCTCCATATTTTCTGTCAGTCTCCCTTGTTTGCGTTTTCAATCAAGAATGCATTCAAACTCCTGAATTTCTAAACTTCTCAATTTACAGAGGGCCTCAGCCATAAGATACTCAGAACCAAGTTCATTCAAGTCCAGAGGCATAAAACTCGAAACCGAGGCAAGAAGCATGAATGAGAAATCGACCAGCAGACACCTAGAAAACACGCACAGCTTGCAGATACGATATGCATAAACAAAAGTAATTAAAGATCCAAACTTTGCCTTCAGAAATTTATCAATATTATCAAGTAGACCAGCAACTAAAGGAGTTAGAGACAGTTGTAACAACCAAAAGGAACGAACATCTCCAAAAAAACGCTAGACAAGAACATTACAAAACTATTATCATATACTCATTAGGAAGATCCATAACTTAATACAATCAGATCTCAGCATAATAACATTAAAAAATGAATCCGAACCATACCACATGAAGCTTAAGAAGTCCTTCAAAAAGATCAAGCTTCAGTCTCAATGGACGTCGAAATCTCATCCGTAGTCGGCGCAGCAGCTACAGCGGGACTCGACGTCTCCGACGCACTGTTATCAGCTGCAGAACTCGACCCGACACGAGACTTCACAGTATCAAGCATTCGTTTGCTGATCTCCTTGGAGTAGAGGTGGAGGATCTCGAGGCCGTCGTCTTCCGACGGAGCAGCGGCGCTAGCGACGTCGTAGGCCTCCTCTTCGATGCGGCGCCCGGCCGCGGAGGCTTCGTCTGGGGGGACGGTGCCGTATCGCTTGGAGAGGACGGAGGGAGTAGATAGCGTTTCGATTAGACTCGCGACGACGGCGTCCCGCGTGCGCTGAATAGGGGGCCAAATGCTCAGCGCAATGCCGCTGGTAGGAGTTTTCTTGAATTCTTGTTGGACTGGCCCCGCCGGAGGTGAGTCGTTGTCCGGCGGCGGGGCGGCGGTTGTCTGGGATTCTGACATAGCTTCGTAGAATCGAGAAATTCGTATGTATCGGCGATAAATAGTGACAGATAACCTTACAGATCTTGTGGCTTATTTGTGCGTATTTAGTATTTTACAAAGCCAAGCTAAAGTCGGGAGATACAAATAATGTAAATAAGGCCTGGCCAAGTTCGATTGTTAAAAGCCACATTTTGGGTTTATAAAAAAATTATTTTTGCCACATTTGAGAATAATAAAATGTTCGGCTGAGTGAAAATACAGAAAAAATGGGAAGAATTTTTTCTAAGAAAGTAAATTAAAAGATTGGAAATCAATTTTATGTTATTATCAATTTTTTATTAAAGTTGTTTTGCATAAATAATAAAAAATTATACTATTAGTTTTTTTCAAAAAAATACTTATATTATTTTAATACAAAACAACGTAACTAAATCCAGAAATTTAAAATTGAAAAACCAAGAAATTAAATAAAATTTTTATTGGTTGAAATAAGAAATAATTAATCCATTTTTCAAAAAAGAAACAATTAATCCAAAGATGTTAAACTTTAAAAAATTGCCAAAAACACTAATAAGATCTTTAGGTCCCTATCAAAGTTTAAATTATCTATTTCCATATGTTTTACATGAAAAAAAAAAGTACTCGAGAACAAAAGGAAGGAGTACTTCGTTAAATGGGAAAACTTGTAATGTTATTTCAACATATTTAAGACAATAATGTTTACGTCGCCTTAACTTCTGAATGCTCTTCCTCATGTAACATTTCTAAATTTAGATTTATAACATTTCTAAATTTAGATTTATGCTACTATTGAAAAAAAAAGGTTTAAAAACATGATCAAAGAATTTGACGGGAGATAATGGAACAACAACTACAAAAAAAAAGGGTGATAAAAATTGTCAGATTATTAATCTTGCGGCTTTTTGCTAAGCAACAATTGTTTAGAAGGAGAAGGCAAAATTGAAACTTGTTAATTAGCATATACTCTATGTTATATATTTGGAAAACTCGTATAATCAACATATACCATATATTATTTTTAGTAGGCATATGTAGTTAGCTGTAGATTAGTCTTATTTAGATATGTATGATTAGGAAGACAATTTTTTTGGTTTCTTGTAATTTTGTATAAATCGTTTCTTTAGGCTCAATAGAAATAGAACATCTTTTGGCTCTCTCTAAATTTGTTTGTAACATGGTATCGAAGCCTATCTAGTCCATCGATTTTTTTTGCAATTATAGAAAATTTTATCACTCAAGGAATATATTTTTGATAATATAAGGTAGTGCTAACCATAAGAGCTACAATGTCACCTGCACTACAAATTGCACTCTCATTATTATTTGACCCAACTAAGAATTACCCCATCTAAAACTGATTAAACTGGTTGTAAGCACTCTTGTTGTCATAAGAACACCAACAGGAACAAGACGGTTTTTATATGCTTCTTCTCATCCGAGAATTGCTTCAAAGTGGGTTCCATTGGACCCATATTCTCCATTAACGATCTTTGAGTTTGAACCACAACCAACAGATTATTATTATTGTTTTTGCTGCCATGGATGGAGAAGACAAAAGAGATGGAGTGATATATAGGAAGACAATTTCATCGTTTGATGTTATAGTGAGTGATAATCTTGGAAGTTTGATCACACAAATTCAATTGAATGTTGAAAACTATGATGAATGAGCTCATTCTCGAAGGACTACACTAAGATGAAGAAAGAATTTTGGTTTTGTAGATGGAACAATTAAGCAGCTGGATGAGAAGTCTCTAAATCTTGAAGATTACTGGACTGATAATTCCTTATTGATTTCTTGGATTATAAATACCATTGGACCTTCATTACATTTGACTATTTCACATATGAAGGTGGCGCAAGATCTTTAGGAAGACCTACAAAAATGCTTCTTGATAGCCAACGGACCATGTATACAACAACTAAAAAAAGCTGAACTTGCCAAGTGCAAATAATGAGGATTAAGTATAATCGCTTATTATGGAAACTTGAAGAACTTGTGGGAAGAATCGACTAATTACGAACATATGCCAACGTGCAAGTGTAGGTTATGCAAGTGCAAATGCGAATTTGCATTGGAGAATAATTATGAAGAGGAAAAAGTTTATTAATTTCTCATGGGTCTTGAAGAAACGCTCTATGGAACAGTGAGATTCAATATACTTGCCTAAAATCCTTTGCTAAGTTTAAATAGAGTTTATACAATCTTGGTGCAAGAGAAAGCGTGTGAGAACCATTGCTCATGGGAATGAGGAATGTGGTGAAGTGATGAGCTTTGTTGTAACGCCTCACTACCATAGAGTATATACCCGAACATCCAGAGGACATTCAAGTACATATTCTATGACAATGGCATGTTAGAGCGGTCATGTTTTCTTATATGGCATCATATAAAATAACAGAACACTTAGAAACTCAGCTCAAACTCATTTCAGTTACAAACATGATTTATACTGTAGTTATTAAAACCAATACTTACATTACCAAAACATCTGAGAGTTTACAACCCTTTTTACAAAAGTTCTACTTAACATAAGAAAACTACATAAAAACAACCTACTATTCCTCAGACATCAGCTGACAGAACTTTGAGCAATTTCTTAATCCAAAACGTTCTTCTAGAGTATCTTATAAACTAGGCCTCCTCTCTTATACCTGAAAAGCCAGGTTTCAATTTTGATGAGTTTTGCAAACTCAGTGAGTGAACCATCATTAATGAGCTCTCTCATGTCAAATACACAAATATCTCGCATCCAACCAAATTCACAACATTTCACATTTCAATAAGACATAATGGATGTCACACATTTCATATACCCTGTCAGATTTTATATATCCCAATTAATCACATTATCAACAAATACTCAAATATAGCATATCACTTTATCATCACAATTTTAGAAAAGGATTCATAATTATATAATTCAGAATTATAAATGTACAAATGCAGATGCATATGAGACTCTACATTCGTTGTTATTTTGTTATAACCGAGCGCTTTTCACTGTTCCATATCTCTCGTGGATATCGGGCTCATTTAGATATAGATACTATCCCGTACCTATTTTGGATACTGGACTTATTAATCACAAAGCCAGAATCACGGAGCCATGCTCTATATGCAGATTTATGAACTTTAAGCTCTTTCAGACTGATCACTTCGGTCACAATGCCTTTATCTGACCATACATTTAATATGATGCATCAAATCACAAAATATGTCATTAATAACATTTATTCATGATGCACAATCAGAATCTCATGTTTATTAGACCTAAGTCCGGCATTTAACATATTAGTTGAGGATTCAGATACCTTTCAGATTCATATGCAAATATAATGTAACATCCCGTTTCCAGAGAACGGGTCGGACCAGAGAAACGGGTCCAAGTGTGTTAATCAGAGGAATTAGAAT
>JAOQML010000039.1:71876-84786 GCA_027568935.1 Erythroxylum urbanii
ATTAAATGACATGCATACATGTAGGAAATAGGATTGAAATAAAATGTAAGCTAATCCTTAGTGTTTCTATTGAAGGAATGAAATGCCACCTCATAGGAGGACACGAGGAATATTGCAAGGATCGGTTACAGCTGACCCTCCACTAAGAGAGGAGGGAACGAATGAGTCTAGAGCCCCAAGAGATGCTGAGGCTTCTGTAGGGCACAGTATTGAGCCCTCTCGCTCACAAACACAGTAGTCTCCTATTCCGTCAGAACAAGTGCCTCCCTTGGATCCAAGATTGTTTCAGGCATTTACTCAAGCCTTTGTCCAGGCTATGGGTTAGATGCCGTAGGCTTCTACTTCGGCCCCAGTTAAGAAGGGGAAGCAGTTCGACAAGCTGAGGAAGTATGGAGCAGTGGATTTCTATGGGACCACGGATCCAGAAGAAGCCGAGACATGGCTGAGAAAGACAGAACGGATATTGGATCAAATGGATTGTGAAGATGACGAAAAGGTTGAATATGCTGTGAGTTTGCTACAAGGGGATGCTCTGCATTGGTGGGAGAGTGTCCCGGGAAGTCAGATGAAGCCATCAAGGTCCGTATGTTATTGATACTATAGCTTCATCCTCTAGCTCTAGCTTACCTCCTCCCTTTTATCACAAGTTCATGAACATTTCCTCAATGCGTCTTCCAGCTCCTTCCTCTAATTTAGACCTTCCAATATTATGAAAAATTACTTAGTCTCAAATTGTTGGAGACTCCTCCTCTTAGAGATTTCCTTGACCAAGTTGGTTGTAATAATATAGTGGCTCCACCTATAGAAATTTTAAAAATTGGTGCAACTACATTGACAAAAATTTTAGTAGGGTACTTGACAAATAAAAGGCCCACCTAACATATGATGAAATCTTAGATAGATCGAAAATAAAGCTCTTTAGGTATGGGAAAATTACTATTTAGTGTGAGGAAGACTTCTTCCTCTTCAAGTTTACCAATGAATCTAATGCACTTAAAACCTTGAAACAAGGTCATAGGCATGTGTTTAGTAAACTAATGTTTCTTTAACAATGGAAACTTGGGATGTCACTTGATAGATCTAAGCTAAAGGCAATCCCATTTTGGCCCATTTTCATAACATGCCTTTGGAATATTAAAACACTTTAGGTCTAAGATATTTGGTGAGTTCATTGGGGGAGATGTATTTATATGGAATGTAATACTGCCACCTTAAGTAGAATTGGTTATGCAATGGTGTGTATTAAGGTGAAAATTTCAAAAGAAATTCTAGAGGCTATCAAGGTGAAGAGGCTAAATGAGTTTTACACATTAGAGAACTAAAGGAGGATGAAGTTCTTATTACATATCACAAATGCCTCCAAATCCAAAAGAGAAAACAATATAGAAGTTTAGAGGGAAAAAGTTTTTAAGGGGTGATTAAGTAGAATTAGTGGGAGACAATAATAAGGGTGATAACTTGGTAGTATCCAAAACTATCTTTGAATCTGATAAAGGAAAGAAGGCTGCTCCTTAGACTCATAAGGTGACAAGGAAAAAACAAAATGAATTTGGTAAACAAAATCTTTATATATCCTAGTTTCCAATTTGGAAGTCAGTACTAGAAGGACAAATGAAGACAAAATCATAAGCAAACAAGAAGATCTACCTCAAAAAAGCAAATGCAATTAACAGGAAATGCAAGTAAATATAAATTGCTCACCTGAAGTAATTCTATAGATCACAAATGAGAGCTTAAAGGATAATTTGAAAAAAGAAGGAGCTTTAGGGATTGAGACAGAAAACTTTGCATCAACCTTGAGAATACTAGGTACAAAAACAAAAAGCAAGAAAGTCAGGTACTCCTCCATCGCTTCTAAATATCAACAATAGCTTAGAATGTGAGGGGCCTTAACAACCCAACAAAAAATAGGTACTTTATGACTATCTACAAATAATAAAGCCAATCGTTGTTGGCCTTTTGGAAACTGAATTAAAAGATGATAGGTTTAAGATTCTTTGGTTCTTTCAAATCAACTGGACAATCGTCACTAATCATAGAGACCACATAGTGGTAGAATTGTTGTGGTTTATAATCTTGAAAAGATTGAGGTAATTAGCTCCCTTGTATGATTAGGCAATTCATCTATATGTAGAACTAATCCAAAGTAGGAAGAAACTATGCATCACCCTTATCTATGTTGTAAATCTTGCATTTCAAAGAACATCCCTTTGAAGACATTTAGAACTTAAAAACACAAATTTGAGCAGCCATTGAATCTTGCTTGGTGATTTTGATTGTATCCTATATGCTTTAAAAAACACAAGGAGGCATGAGCATAAGGTAGCCATGCAATGACTTCAGAACTTGCTTGATTGTATCCTATATGCTTTAAAAAACACAAGGAGGCATGAGCATAAGGTAGCCGTGCAATGACTTCAGAACTTGCTTAGGCAACATCAAAATTAGTAACGCTAGTTATGAATATAATCAATTTACTTGGAATAAACGGGGAAAGTAGTTTTTAAGAAGAAAACTTGATAAGGCCTTAATGAATCAAATATGATTTCAAGAGTTTCAGAAAAATAAGGCTATCTGCCATAATCTGCTAACTTCGGATCATTTTATCATTGAAGTTTATAACTTAACAGAGGCTTTAAAACGAATCCCCCTTTTAATATTCTTCAACTAAATCACCAAACTAGGGTTTCCAAGATATTGTAGTATGGCTTTACAAGTTACAGGATATGACAAATACCAATGTGTCAGGAAATTCAGCTTCTCATTCAGGCTTAGGATGACCTTTACAACGATCCGTTAAACAACCGGAGGATGTTTAATTACAGCCCCGTGATGGGCTCTTCTTCCAGAGCGTGCAACAAATCCATATGTTTCAGTATCCAAAGCCTGAATCTTTCTGGCCCAACTATTGTGTTCGTGCCATACCTTAGGATCTCTGTGTATTGTTCAAACATTGGCAATGTTGTGCCTTGTAGTATGTCATCCATCCTCCAGATACAAATCATCATCGGAAGATATAAGCGATACTAGTAATGGTGCTGGTGGGAGCACACGTAGATGCTATAACTTGCAAAGACTCGATTCATCCACCAGTAGTTCTTATCCACCACGTTTTGTCCAGCTTACTCTGGCCGTCTTTAGCATATGAGGATTATTGAGCATGAACAACCTTCCCACTCCATGGACACAGCTGTTGTATCTGTACCTTCAGTTTGCATTAGCTGTGTTAGAGAAAAAGGCCCTATCGGTTCAGGGCAGGGTATGACTAACAGAACTAACAATGCAAACTCCTAAAGTCATAAGATTTCACTTTATTCATAATTAGCAAAATGACTAAAGTTCACAGGAAATTAATTTGGCGGAAACTCTGGTGTAGAATATTGCATAGACGTGCCAATATTAGGCCCCGAATCATTTAATTTGCTCGAGGACTATCAACGGGATAAAGATGATAAGTTGGCAATCAAGTTTCGTCTAGTGTTTGAGTAGCCAAAGCCTGACAGGGATTTCTGATACAGTCATCTGTAATCGAACGCAACATCCATCGTCGTCGTTGCATTGTCTGGCCGAAAGATATGCTTGTCTTCTCGTGATGCACTGACGTTGCTTGACTGTTGTTTCTGCGACACACATAATTGGACAGATTTGTTTTTTAATATTTAATAGTGCACTAAACACAGCTCTAAGTCCCCTACCAGATTTTCAATTGCGTAATCTCCTGAGCCTGACAGCTACAACAAAGAAACTCTCCACACTCATCACAAAGTAGAAAGAATCTTGATCATGTCATTGCGAGGTCTACATACAGCCTCTAATCGTCGAGCCCTAGGCATTGTGAGCCCAGTTCCCTCTGTCATGTCAATCTTCATTTTGCTTACCCTTTCCCACTCGAAACACTGAATCAATAAGCCTAGTGTGAGGCCTATCACTCGCTTGGCTAGACCAGCCCCAGGACAAGCTCTTCTTCCAGCACCAAATGGCAGTAATTTGTACCCTGTACCTTCTCCACCTTCAAATCTTTCTGGAAAAAAATTTTCTGGTGCCTCCCATTGCTTGGGATCTCTGTTCATGCTCCAAGTATTGACCAACAACATTGTGCCTTTGGGCACGAAAAACCCACTAACTGTACTATCTTCAGAGGATTCATGAGGCAGCAGAAGTGGCGCAGGTGGGAAGAGCCGAAATGTTTCATTAATTATGTTCTGCAGGAAATTTAGCTTTGGCAAATCTGTTTCATCCAACAACCGGTTCTGTCCAATAACAACCTTGATCTCATCAAAGGCGTTTTGTAAAGCCTCTGGATTGTTGAGAAGTAGTGCCATTGCCCACTCCATTGTAGCTACCGAAGTTTGAGTACCAGCAGTCAACGTCGTCTGTACATAATTACATCGTATTCCTTAAGCTAATTTGATAAAAAAAGGATCTTCAGGTAAAAGAAAACTTCTGTTTGTTACCTGTATAACACCTTTGATGGTTTGATCGGTGTAGAATCCCGGTTCTGTCTCTTTCAACGACAACATAACATCAATCAAAGTTAAACATTTTTCTTGCTTGGTGGAAGGTGAAACACTCTTCTTTCTCCTATGCTCTTCAACGAGGTCCTGTAAGAACCTATCCATTTTCTTCATCAGAACTTTCATTCTCTCCTCAACTCCTCCATAATCCACCCATCGAAGCACTGCAAAATAATCGCTAAGATTAGAGCTTCCACGAAGCGACTCCATATCTCTTATAATATCCTTAAACTCTCTCGCCTCTTCATTATTTGCTTCCATTCCATAGTACCGCTTCCCAGAAATTGTCCTCATCACAATATTGAATACAAGCTCCGTCAACTGCGATGTCATATCAACCATAGTCGTCCCGTTTATCAAGCAGTCCCCAAATAATTGCTTCAGCAACAACCACACCTCCTCTGTTCTGACTCCTGAGAGCATTCCCAGACGACTAGTAGAGAAAAGCTCTAAGGTTGTGAGGCGTCTGAGGTTACGCCAATGTTCACCGTAGGAGGAGAACCCCATAGTTGTAGAGTTGTAATTGAGATGTTTTCCAGCGAGTGTTTGAGGGCGGTTCGCAAAAACCAAGTCATGTTTAGTAAAGCACTCTTCAGCCGCGGATATTGAGGAGACCAAGAGTACGTTACGACTTCCGTATCTAAGGAATAATATCTCACCATACTTCATAGAAAGTTCATGCAAAGATCGATGAACCGGTTGTCTTAACAGGTGGAGATGACCTATAATTGGTCGAGCGGGTGGACTCGGTGGCAGTTTTCGGGGGCTTGAAAGTTTATTGATGGTGAATTTCAGGGCAAGCAAAATGAAGAATGATAGTAGTGACAAGTTGAAGAAATGGGCTATCTCCATCTCTGTTATCTTGCTTCTTCAGAATGCTAATCTATATAAACCAAAGGAAATATAGAAAATTTGCTCTCCTTTCACGGATGAAAACATGAAGGAAACGTTTGCTATGACGAAAATGACTGTTCAACTTGTAAAGATGGAAACTTTGCGCTGATCTTTTTCTCTTAGCCTCGACAAAATGCGTAGGAAACTGGACAAACTGAGGCCATACTGTTGAGAGTTGACAAAGTGGCTGAGCTGGATCCATGTGCGACAAGAATATAATAATAAGAAGCACCACACAATTTTTTGGAAGAGAACCGTTTCGATTGTTGTAATTAATTGAATATAAATATATTGATATGAGAATCAATATTTCTTTTCAATATATATTGAAAAAATTATATATAAAAAAGTAAATGAAATTCCAATAGGATGTAATTTTGCAAAAATTGTGGTTCAGTCATAATTGATTTTAGCACAAACGAAAAAAGAAAAATTAAACGTAAAATAAACAAATCAACACTCAAGATTTGATAATGCAGTTTGGCTCACCTTGTCTATATCTGCGAGACACTCATCTATCTTAATTACTTTCACCTGTAATACAACAATAGTTTTACTCAAGATATTACAGAGTCGACTCATCCAAACCTTGATACTATCCTCGCCCTCACTACCCATGAAAGTAAATCACACTCAATAGTACAACAACCTCATACTAACCTCAATAGAGGATTTTTTTCAACATTATTTGATAATAAAGGATGATAATAAAATAACTCAAGTGATTGAAATAACAACGAATATACATAAAGACACTTGAGAAAAAAAAACAACTCTAACAATGTAGCTTTGTCAACGAAAGAATAAGAAGTTGTCCATCAAAAGAATCTGTTGTGAAGCTTCAATATCATCACTGGAATATCCTATGCACAGCAGCTGAAAAGTCAATAATGAAACAATCGTCTTTCTACCAAAAACATTACAAACTATAAACCTACAAACACCAAGACTGCTGGAAGTTTTTCACACAAAAACTAATGTCGTTGATAACCCAAAAATTCCGTCAAAATAGACAAAAAACACAGCTCCCCAACCTGGAAAAATCACCATCAAAATAAATGTTTCTTCATTAAAACGTTGCAAACAACGGAGTTGCAAAATCCACAACGCCTGTTGGAATTTTACCCACACCACCACCACTATCGACAGCTACCAGAACACACACGATCAACTCCTAATCAACCCAACAAAAATCACCCAAATGATCAAGAATAGCAGCTACTAAAATCACGAAAACATCTGGAGTTTTCATACACCACAAACCACAAAAGATAGGTACACAATTGACACTCCATCGACAATCAATAGCCGCAAAAGATTCATATAAAACCCAAAAAAACTAGCTGCCCAATTGCTTTCAATGGACGTTCAAAAACAAAAGAAAACGTAGCTGCCAAAATCACATAAAATCAACAATCACAGCCCTCTTTTGTCTTGCACAGATGGAGAATACTCAGCTACCAAAATCAAAATAATCAACAACACATTACAACCCTCAATGATTATTCAAAAATAGAAGAATGTGTAACTGCAAAAAAAGAAGTATATTCCGCGATGAAAACCAGCAATAAGGTTGTGAGACCTTGACAGAAAGTTGCAGCACCCAATCAAAATTATATCTCACAAAAATCAATCACAAATATGATACAAGATCACCCTCAATTTTCGTTCAAGGATTAAAGAAATACACAGCTGCAAAAAAAAAACTCATAACCAAAAACTCAGCCCTAAAACCACATGATCCCATCATCCGAAAATTCAGTAACACACAAGATGATATCCACTCCAAATTTGTTGCCAAAAATCATCAAAATAACCCCTAAAATCACAACTGTCAAAAGTCACATGAAAACTAACACTTCAAACTATATCTTACCCAAATTTCAGCCACAATTCAGCTACCATAGTCAGATCAAATTTCCAAAAAATTGCTTCCTTAGATAACCATTATCTCAAAATAGAGTATCTATTTAAATCCTATCTTAGTTAGGATTTTAAACCTTATCAAACTTATCTAGGAAAAGTCCCAAATAAATATAACTAGGTCCAATTATCAAATAATTTCCAAAATTAAATAATAAGATATCATCACTTATATCTTAACAATCTCTCCTTTTTGGCATTATTTGTTACATATTTGAAACTCTCCTTAAAGAAGATAATTGAACGCATAGTATCAAGTGAACAAAACATATGGGAACTCCCCCTTAATCAAACATTAAGTTCTAAAGAACATCCATCAAGTTCTTCAAGTTCAAGAAACATCTAAAGAAATAATAATCCCAAAATTATTCAATCGTCCAAATTTCTCTCCCTCGGGATAAAAAGATGCCAAAAACTAAGATTAAGGAGATGTCATGAAATCTCCAAAAGTAGAACTCTCAAATCATTAAGCAGAGCTACATTCTCACATACTATTCAATAAGTAAGTAAAAGTCAGACACACACAAATCAACTGAATCTTAGAAAACTAATAAATAAAAACTCAAAAAATTTAGGTGTTAACTCCTTCGAACCTCCCTTTTTTCAAGAAAACAACATCAAACTATATTTAAAAAATGTAAAACTTACAGTTCATGTTCTCCTCGAAGAAATTCAAACCTAACTTTATTTCTTGTCACATCATCTCTTTGATAAGATATATGGTTGATTTCTTTTCTAGTACCAACCAACTGTGGATCTGGATAGTTTTTGATATTAACTGCATGTCTGTTATGATGTGTGAGACTGATTTTTTCTAACCCAAGTTTGCTTTGGTAACATGGGCTGCTACTGAAAATTTAATAGAGAATGTCTAAATTTTCATTTTTGATCCTTTTGAAATATCATTTGTAGCAGCTTGTAACAATTCAGCCTTATGTGCCCGATTACCCCACAAAAGTGACATGTAGGTATGAACTTTCTATTCTTCGGTGAGATTTCTCCTTGGACAGATCTAGTCACACCATTTTTCTCATCATTCGACTTAGAACATTCACCTTTATAGCCAATTCCTTCAAGGTCTCCTTTAATCTTACCAATGTCTAACAATTTTTCTAGCTTTTAGATACCTCCAATTAACATTCTTATTCGCTTTTCCGTACTAACCAGCTTCAACTTTGTTTCATTAAGCACATCTATCGTAGATAACAATTTCTTCTTTAAATCTTGAATGACATTCTTCATAGAAGAGTTTTCATTCTTTAGCTTTTCATTCTTCTTACATGTTTGAACTCTTGTTGTATACATTAACTCATAGGCTTTGAAAATATCTTCACTTTTGTCCTCTAAACCACTGTTATTATTGTCATAATCTAAAATTAAACTTTGGACTAATTCATCTGCATTTTCCTCAAATTTTGGACTGATTTATCCACGATTTTATCATCAGTTTATTCCTTCTTAGTTACTGTTAAGCAAGCAACTAGACTTTTGCTATATAAAGTAACCGACGCAATATTACTCACAAAATCCTTTTTAATACCATACCCACTTTTGGATTCATTCTCACTCCAAGTACTAGTATAGGACTTACCTTTTCTCTTCTTCAAGGTATTAGCACATTCTGTTTGCATATGTCTGAAGCCTTGACATTCGTGACATTGAATTTTCTTCACTTTTCTTTCACCCTTTTAGGTTTTAGCTTGTTGTTTAAAGTTGTTGTTCTATGAACTCCCACCGTTCTGTTTAAACTCTGGTCTATCCTTCTTCACTTTCTTTAACCACTTGCTGAATTTTCTTGTTAATAACTTCATATCATCATTCTCATCGGATTCATCTTCTAAGTCATTCATGACTTTACCAATCTTGACTTGCAATGTCAATCCTTTGTTCCTCTCTTATTTGCCCCTTAACAAATTCATCTCAAAATTGGTAAGAATTCCAATTACCTTATCCAACGATAATTCATTGATATCATAAGCTTCCTCGATTGTTGCAATTTTTGATATGAACTTCGGAGGTAATGATCTCAATGTCTTCTTAACCAATTTCAGGTTAAGTAATTATTCCCGAGTTAATATGTTTAGTTTGCTATATCACGTAGTCTCTGATGGAAGTCTCCATTAATTTCACTTTCATCCATTCTCAACTCTTCAAATCGTAAAACCAACATCTGAAGTTTCAAAGCTATCACAGATTTCGATCCCTCATGTATAGTTTATAAAGTTTCCCACTCTTCTTTCGCCGATTCACAAGTTGATATCATTGAAAAGCGACCTTCATCAATGACACTAAAGATGGCATGCATGGCTTGAGAGTTTCCAAGTGCTCTTTCTTCTTTAGCTCTTGTCTACTCAGATGGATCTTTTAATACTATTTCTCCCTTGTCATCAGTTATAATTGGATTTGTCCAACCATGTAACACTGAGTTCCATGCTTTTATTCCTTGTGCTTAAATAAACACTCTCATCCAAGATTTCCACACAGGACAATTGGAGTCATCCAACAGTGGAGGCCTAGTAATTGATGCTCCTTCTCTTGTAGTCATAATCGCAAAACACAGATCTTCACCAACTTGTTGTACTAAGTTTTCATTTGGTGAGCCGCTCTGATACTAATTGAAATTCCAATATGATATAGTTCTGCAAAAAATTATGGTTCAGTCGCACTTATTTCTAGCACAAACAAAAATAGAAAAATTAAATGCAAAATAAATAAATCAACACCCGAGATTTGATAACACAGTTAGGTACATCTTGGCTACATCTACGGGGCTAGTTCAATACACCTTGACTATATCTACGAGGCTAGTTCAATACACCTTGCCTATGTGTACGAGGCTCTCACCCGGCTTAATTACTTTCTCCTATGATACAAAAATAGTTTTACTGAAGGCATTACAGAGCCGACTTACCCAACCTTTGACATTATCCCTTGTCCTCACTGCCTGCGAAAGTAAATCACACCCAATAGTACGACCTCCTCGTACTAACCTCAACAGAGGATTTTCTTAACAGTATTTGAAAAAAAAGGATGAAAATAAAATAACTCAAGTGATTGAAATAATAACAAACATAAATAAAGACACTTGAGAAAGAATAACAACTTCCCTAATAATGTAGCTTTGTTAACGAAAGAATGAGAATCTATCCATCAAAAGAATCTGTTATGAAGCTTCAGTATCATTGCTGGAATATCCCACGCACAGTAACTGAAAAGTCACCAATGAAACAATTGTCTTTCCACTAAAAACGTTACAAACTATAAACCTACAAAAACACCAAGATTGTTAGAAGTTTTTCACACCAAAACCACTATCGTTAACAGCCCAAAAATTCCATCACAATAGACTAAAAACATAGCTCCCCAATCTGGAAAAATCACCAACAAAATAAAAGTTTCTTCATCGAAACTTTGTAAAAAACGGAGTTGTCAAAACCACAACACCTGCTGGAATTTTATGCACACCACCACCACTATCGATAGCCACCAGAAACACACACGATCAACTCGCAATCAGCCCAACAAAAATCAATGAAATGATCAAGAATAGCAACTACTAAAATTAAGAAAACATCTGGAGTTTTTATACACCACAAATCACAAAAGACAGCCACACAATTAACATTCCATCGAAAATCAATAGCCACCAAAGATTCACGTAAACCCCAGAAAAACCAATTGCCCAATTACTCTCAATGGATGTTCAAAAACAAAAGAAAATGTAACTACCAAAATCACACAAAATCAATAATCACACAACCGTCTGTTGTCGTGCAAAGATGGAGAATATTCAGTTACCAAAATCAACATAGTCAATAACACATGATTATTCAAAAACAGAAGAATGTGCAGCTACAGAAAAAGAAATATATTCCGCGATTAAAACCAACAACAAGGTTGTAAGACCTTGACAGAAAGTTGCAGAACCCAATCAAAATCGTATCTCAAAAAAATTAGCCACAAACATGATGCAAGGTCACCCTCAATTTTCATTCAAAGATGAAATAAATACGCAACTGCAGAACAAAAAACACATACAACTAAAAACTTAGCCCCAAAACCATGTGATCCCATCATCTAAAAATTCAGCAACACATAAGATAATATCCACTCCAAATTTGTTACCGAAAATCATCAAAATAACCTATAAAATCACAACTGTCAAAAGTCATATGAAAACTAACACTTCAGCCCATATCTCACCTAAATTTCAGTCACAATTAAACTATCATAATCAAGTCAAATTTCCAAAAATTTGCTTCCTAACATAGCTATTATCCCAAAATAGACGATCCATTTAAATCTCATCTTAATTATTATTTTAAACCTTATGAAACTTATCTAGGAAGAGTCCCACATAAACACAACTAGGTCCAATTATCAAATAATACCCAAAATTAAATAATAAGATATCATCACCTATATCTTAATAGTAAATTAATATAATCTTTTTAAAATAAAGCTTTTCTCATAATAATAATCATTTAAAATCAGCCATATAATAATTGACACATTAAGTAGGAAAAGATATTAAATAGTATACTTCAAGTCTTAGTTTAGTTTCACAATTTAAATTTTACAAAACTAAAGTTTATAAGTCATTCGGTTATTACTATATCGAGAGTTACTTCGTCTCGCTTTTTTCCATACTAAAGCTTTTTATATAAAACTAGATTTTGTTTACCTTATTTTATTTTATTTATAAGTGATTAGTAAATACTAACTATACAGTCACTTGCTAATAGGACTTCCTAGCTCCTAATGGTGAAAAGGAAACTCAAATAAAAAGAAAAGGCAAAGTAAGAGATAGGTTGGCTAGCATCAATGCAACTGATACTAGCAAACTCTTTGTTTACTGTCATTCATTTTACTAGTTCTTATTCCAAATTTATTTGTAATTTCATTTATTTTTAGAAATAAAATATCTCATTTTTTTAAAATTTTCAATTTAGTGCCAAAATATTATTTTTATTTGTATAGTTAATAAATATACATCTAAGTTAATTTTGAGCATGTTATATCAATAAAACCAATTAACTTGGTTTATAAAAGTGTTAAAAGGGTAATTACTAAATTGAAAACTCTAAAACATTTAACACTAAATTAAAAATTCTTAAAAATGTTATACACTTTTTAATTTGTTATCTCTTTATTTTATTATAGTTACGAAACTACAAATAACACATATGCTACATAATGTTTATATAAATGAGCCCCTATTCCATCTTTTTTCATATTATAACTTGAAATTAAATTGTAAGGATTAAACATTTTTCCATAAAGTCCAATGAGCTATTAGATGCACCTTAAATTGAAAGATCAAGAATTAATACCTCCAATGTCGGACCCCGTTTCTGGAGCCCAGTAATCGCATTCGGATAACACACATTTATCAACTATACTTGCATTCAAAACTCCCCTTTCTCAGCTCATCTCTGCTCTTCGAATAGTCGACTAATATAATGATAGTCGACTAGTCCATTTATCCAACTGACAGGTCTAATTGTTAATAGTCGACTTGCAGCCAAATAGTCGACTTGTCCAATGCTCCATTTCAACCTGAATACCTCAAGGAAAAG
>JAOQML010000039.1:108829-120822 GCA_027568935.1 Erythroxylum urbanii
GCTAACTCAATTCTAACATTCCCATATTAATTCTAACTTAATTCTAATCTTTCCATCTAATTCTACTCTCTATTCATGCTTATTAAATTTAATGACCTAATTCTAAGATAAATAAATAAACAAACAAATCGTAATTAAATAATTAAACAAATAAATCGATAATAATTCTAAAAAAAATTTCGAGTCCAACACTCACCTTCATTTTTATATTGTTGTGACTGTATGCTTTTACAATATCCCAAATTATCGGCCTCAGTAAATCAGTATGTGCCTTAATGATCACAGTGAGCCATAGACTCGAACCACATATGCGGGAGCTTAAAGCTCTTATCAGTAACAGTATCAGTAGAAACATCAGTCACAACTCCTTTATATTATATATATCAAAATGAGGTGCATGCCACAATTTAGTCATCAAATTCAATCACTTTCATTTGCATGTAATATAGCAGTATATCAATCCCAGTATCAATTACAGTAATAGTCACAGTAACAGTGGTCATCGGACTATGTCTGACATTCAACTTTTCACTTGAGAATCAGAAAATCATTTAGGCAGACGCATTCACATTCAATCAACACTTCTAATATCATTCTCATGCATCAAACACCTCGGACAAATATTATCCAGAATCTAGTACACATTCAGCACAATTCAGTACAATTCAATAAAATAGCAGTACAGTTCAATAATGTACAAAATAATAAGATGAGACCATCTTAGGTTACTCACTGTATGCTCCAAACAGCTATTGCCTTGAAGTACCAGCAATGTCTGGATGTTGTCGTTCAATGCGTTTCTCTATATAGATAATACATTCACATATCACAATATTGCACAATTATGTATTCATTTATGCACATTCATGTATATTGAATATGTACAATGCATGTTCATGACAATTTTGGGTTTCTTATCATTAATCTAGTCATAATAATCATTCGGATATCCACATTCAATTTATTAACTCAGATTTGTTTAAAGGTACACTTTTGGGTCTATTTTGCACAATTACTTTCATCAGGAAAACAAAGGAATTTGGTAACACTTCCTTCTAACAAATTATTTTCCTTTGTCTTACGTCTCTATTGATACTAAGATCATTCAATTTGGTTCACTATTCTATGATTTATGCTCAAAATACCATAGACTGTACGTTTTTGAAATTTTGGATAATATATGATTATGCATTCAACTTGTAAAACCTATATCTCTCAATTCCCATCTCTAAAAATTACAAACTTTATACCAATAGAAAGCTAAGAGAATAAATTACAACTTTTGTTAAGACACCTTTGTCTAATTCGGACTCTATAAATACATTTTATTCTATCACAATAGGATTTAATTTCTATCTCGGGTAGTACTACAGGCTCAGTCAAGCTCAATTTCAAGCCAAATTGTGAAATGGTTAGAGACAGAATTAAAAGTATAATTCTTCAGAAAGTTATATCCATATGTCTCTACTTTAAATTGAATCAAGAATCAACTCATTTTGAAATCTACAGATCAAAATAAGACACCCAAATACCGAAGTACGTTCAGTGAAAACACTTCATTTATCATAATCCAGTACACTTCATCATTTTCATCCTAAATTCATCAATTGATCTTTCCTAAATGAATTCATATGGCTATAATTTTTTATGGAGAGGAAGAACACATTGTTATGAGTTTTTTGGTTCAAAAATCAAGTCATTTGGAGGTCAGAAAAAGAAGTTATAGCCAAAAGAATGAAGGATGTTCAAAACTGTCAAACAGCATTATACCTTCACTGTGTAACGATCGTGCTTGTGCACGATCATGCACTTTCCAATTAACCTTTCTAAGTCATGATCATGCAACCACTTAAGAGTCATGATCGTGCACAAGCATCTTGTGCAAGATCATGTAACCCCTTAAGAGTCATGATCGTGCTTGTGCACGATCATGCACACCCTTTTATTCCAACTTCTTCCAGGTCTTCCCCAAAACAAACTTTCGGGACAATTTTATACAGTCTTTTTGACAATGAAAATGAAGGATTTAGGCCAAAAATTTTCTTAAACATTGTTCTTTTATGACATAAGTTTCTAATGACACCAATTTTATGCAATTTGGTTCAGTATTTTGAAACTTATCCCCAAAATACTCAGATAGTTCACAAACAGTGACAGAATCCAGAAACGTAGCTTCAAGACAACTTTTGACACACTTTGTGATAGAAATCAAATTTGACTCCTTCATTAAATTTGTAGACATAAGGTTCTAGTTTAATCTGAATTTAAAATCGTCCAATTTGGATACCTACGGGGCAAGATATGGCTAAAATACCGATACATGTCCAGTAGAACTCTTCCTAACCAGTTTCCAACATGTATCTAACCTCAATTCCTTCCTAATTCAGTACACAATTCATCCATTTCAAACATCAAACAACATATGTTATAATAGGATACCAAGTTTATAATTCCCTTACCTCACTAAACATCAATTCCAACTCCAAAGAACCAACTATTACTGCCCCTTCCAAGCAACTAAGAGACTTCCAACATCAAGATAGATGTAGTGTGAGTCTAACACCCAAAGTACAGCAGCCTAGAAAATAGCATGAGATAGCTTCTTCATGCCGCATATGGCAAAGAGTTTTAATGTGATAGTACAACAAAATCAACATAAAATTCAAAGTAAGGAAGAGGGATCATTTCGGTGGAGAGAAGAGAGCCAAACAAAGATTGCAGAAGTTTCTTTGTAAAGGCTTAACACCTAAGCTACTAGGTGTCTTCACTAAACTTTAACACGTCTCCAATGTAAGATTCCCATTTGCCCTCTATGTAAGTGGCCAAATGTCTCCAACATGTCAAGCCATTTGTCACACAATGAATGATGCTACTTGTCCTCATATTATGCTGCCAAATGTCAATGATTCATTAGTCCACATGTCATAGTATCATTGGTCCATATTTCATTTTCCTAGTCTAAAATACCCTAAATTTTTGAAAGTTTCCTAAAATTCACCAAAAATTCTGAAATAATACTAATAGTTTC
Organism: Erythroxylum urbanii; assembly: GCA_027568935.1. Taxonomy (NCBI): domain Eukaryota; kingdom Viridiplantae; phylum Streptophyta; class Magnoliopsida; order Malpighiales; family Erythroxylaceae; genus Erythroxylum; species Erythroxylum urbanii. The sequence continues at coordinate 111,858 of JAOQML010000039.1, forward strand.
CAAATAATTTTTTTAACGTAAATAATTCACAATCACCATTTTAATTGCATTTGTAACAATTAATAATACTTGAAAAATGTCAATGAATGCATGTACAAATAATTGTAATGTGCAAGATCAATAATATCGTGTATGCATATGGCACATTATGCATAAACATGAGTTATGCTTCCTAATTTCTCATTAAACTTGAATAATCACCATTTTAACCCTAATTCAAGTGACAGGATGTTACATAAAATGAGCCCAGTATCTCCAATGGATACGGGACAGTTATCAATGAGCCCGACATCCACAACAGATACAGAACAGTTAAAAAGGCACTCGGTCACAACAAAGTAACGACTGAAAGTGAGCCATATTGTCAATTGCATATACAAATTTGATATGTGTTATATGACTGATTGAAATGAATTGTTTCACTGTTCTGAAAGGAAAATGTGAAAGTGAATGTATATATTAAATGAAAGTGATTAATTGAATATATGTGATTTGATGCATTTCATTACATGATATGCATGATCAGATAAAGGCAGTTGTGGTCAGAGTAGCCAGCGAAAAGAGCTTAAAGCTCAAAATGTGTATAAAGAATCACAGGCTCAGTGGTAAAATGAGCCTGGTATCTTCAACGGATACGGAATAGTTGTCAATGAGCCCGATATCTACAATAGATACGATACAATTAAAAAGGCACTCAGTCACAACAAAGTAATAACTAAAAGTGAGTCACATGTGCATTGCATATACAAATTTGATATGTGTTATATGACTAATTGAAATGAATTATTTGACGATTCTGAAATGAAAATGTGAAAGTGAATGTGAATGTGTATATTGAATGAAAGTGATTGATTGAATATATGTGATTTGATCCATTTCATTATATGATATACATGATCAGATAAAGGCAGTTGTGACGAAAGTAACCAGTGAAAAAGAGCTTAAAGTTTAGAATGTGTATAAAGAGCCACAGGCTCACTAGTCAAATGAGTCCAGTATCCACAACAGATACGAGGCATTTATCAATTAGCCCGGTATCCATATGAATACGGGACAGTTAAAAAGACACTCAGTTGTAACAATTAACAATGAAAGTGAAGACTCATGAACAATTGCATATATTTTTTTATACGTGTGTTATAAGAATGATTGAAATGAAGTAATTGAACTGTTTTCATTATGAAAATGTGGAACAATGTACACAATTGTGTTTGATAAAATATGATGATATGTGAAATGATGTTCAATATGTGAGATGACTTATTTGTGAATTAAAGTAAATTATGTATTATTCTGTGAACAATAAGTGTGAGCGCATTAAGGATGGTTCACTCACTAAATTCACAAAACTCATAAAAATTGCAACGTTGTCTTTTAAGTTCAGAGGAGAAATCCAGTTAGGTTAATTCGAGTACAGCCACTGAAATTAGACATGAGCTAGGGGTCGGGACCAGTTTGCACCTGCATATGTCTTCAATGATTTTAGTATTTGGATTGTATTCTACAATTATTATACAGTGTACATGTGAATTATGAAATGTAATAACATTCATTACTGAATATGTTTATAAATGAAATGGGCCCAAATAATTATTGGTCTGCTTAAGATGTGATGTTGCTTGAGAAAAAAAATTTATAATGAGTTGATGTGATTGTCCTAACATGCCGCTCCCACATAGCATGTGTTTGAATGTCCTCGGGATGTACGGGACGTGCTAGGTAGGAGTGGGATGCTACACTCTAAATCTTGTTTCTCCTTTACCAAATATTAAACTAAAGGAGGTTCTAATCAAAGTTTTGATGATAAAAAAACATAAGCACTATTAATAAGTTCTTTTAGTGTTGTTGATGGGAAGGAATGTAAGAACAAGACGATGTTTTCCAATCTTTGAGATGAGGATAAAGTCAAGCAATAGATCAAGGCACACTTAGATTATTTCATATATTACTTATTGTAAACTCATCTTGATCGACTTTGATAATCTAAGAGGCTTATCATGCATAAACTTTCTTTTTTTTATTACATAAGTCTTTACATTTATCAAAAGGCATTAAAATTTTTTATTTTAATATAAAAGCCTCATAATCTTTCAAATAATCTTTAAGAAATATTTTAAAGAGTGTTTTGTCCATAATTAGATTTAAAAAATTGTTTTTGAGCATTTGAACTTGTTAAAATCATATTCATGGGGTAATTGGTTGGCCTATATAAGTTAATGGTCGACTAATATAGGTTAAAGTTATTAAATTTTATATACTGAGAGTTTGCAGCAACATTGGTTGATGTGTTGGTCAACTAATATGCCATATTGGTCAACTAATATAATTTACCAATCGACCAATGTTGCAACGACTTGTGAATTTGGAGCTTTAATGCATATTGGTCGACTAATATGCTACACTGGTCGACTAGTGAATCGAGTATAGCTTTTGTAACAACTAGTTCTTGGTCTAATGGCTATTTTATTTCCCGAAACACTATAAATAAATATTTTCTCATTTTTTTAGCAGCAAGAATCTTTTGAGTGTTCTATACACACATTTCTAAATATTTTTCAATCATTTAAGAATTCATCACCTCATTTTGAGTAAGTGAACCTTTTGTGATTATCATAGCATCAAAGTGAGCAACTTTTTTAATTGTAAGTTGGTTGTTGGGTTTGAGATCATTGTGTTAGGGTTATCAAGAGTGATTCGGGTTCCTCTTTGTCTTGAAGAATCAATAAGAAGGAGGTTCTCCTTTACCAAAATAAAAGATTGTATAAAGGATATTCTTTACCTTAAAAGAAGATCTATAGTGGAAATCTAAAACAACTCTTAGGAGTAGATGTAGGTAAGGATTGTGTATTGAACCACTATAAATTAGTTTGCATTTTCTTCCCTTACTTTTCTTTTATAATATATTTTATTTTATTTTTTTACCTATTGTGATAATTTGTGACAGTTTTCTTAAAAGTGTTAAACATAAGTCAAAATTTTTATTTCACATGATTCACCCCTTCCCCTCTTGGAATAACACAACAATAAGGTCTCTAGGATTTAATGAAATTAGGGTTTGAGTGGAAGCTAGAATCTCTCTTGCTTTTTTGTCGCTTTTTTGGTATTTAGACCTCTTCGACATTGATTTTTTTTAAGATCCTCTTTGACAACTTTTAGCTTATATACACACATGAATTGTAGCTTCTGTAAGCCCTTTAGAATAACATCTGAAAACCTTCCTCCTCTACTAGGAAATTATTAAATTTGAAAGGAGTATGACCTTTAAACCTCTTAAAAAGATTCTCTATTTTGATGGATGTATGGTCAGACTTTATGGGATCCATAAAAATAGCTTTACTTTTTGGGAAAATATTAAGCCAAGCATAATTCACAAGAGCCCTTTTAACTTATAAACCATTTTGAAGATTTTTTTATTACTCTATATGTACATATGACCTTCCAATCTCAAGTTAGTAACCCCTAAACTCTCAACACAAGCCACTGTACATCTCTCTATATTAGCCAAGCAGCTGTACATCTTCCTTACATCGCCTTCAAACTAAAGCTAAGTTAAAACCATAGATAATGGGAGCAAAAATTGAAAGATTTTCCACTTTATAATGCAATTTCAAATGTATGACCTGTTCATTCAAGTCCACCTCCTCCACTTTAATAGAAACAGTGTTAAAACATATAATAATCATACCATAAGCATGATGTTAGAGGTTTGTATTGTAAGAAAATCCCGTTAGGGTCCACTATCTTTAACTTATTCAAATTTTGTTTTCTAATCTTAGTTTCCAAAATGACCAAAACATCAGGCTTTTCCTTAGATATAAAAATCCCTAAAAGCATACAGCTTATCAGGGCAATTCAATCCACATACATTCCAGATTAAGATTCACATCAAATATATTTACCTTTGGAGCTTGTTCTCTTATTGATTCTCTAGGATTTCCTTGTTGTCTCACTTTGGAATTGCTTCTCCTTACTAGTCTTTACTATATTCATATCAGATTTAAGGCTGCTGGGTGAAGAAATAATTGTTTAACTACTTGTGTAATCTTAAGATTCTTCCTTGAGCTGCTTTGTAGATACTTCCTTAGTGATAGTAGTTTCAATAGCATCTATAGGCTTCAAATATGGTTCCAATTTCGTATTGCTTAATGGAACAGAAATTTTGTTTAATTCGCACTCTCCTCAATGCCTATTTATTTATTATAATATCCCTTTTTGAGCACTTTACTAGTAAGTCTCCACATTTTACCTTATGCCTTGATAGAAAGCCTCTAATTGTAAGATACTATGACAATATCTTTAATTAATCCATTTCCATACCATAATCTCATAATAGGGATCTGATCAGGATGCTCCTTAGTAATGTCAACTCCAACACACATTCGAGAATAACCAATTCTCCTCCTCTTGGTTGTGTTCTCATCCATACATATAGCCTTACCTAGGTAACTAGTTAGCAAACAAAGCCTTTTTGTTATCCAATAATCTAAAGGAATATTATGAATGTTAATCTAACAGTCAATTCTACTAACTTTTACATTTTCCAATCTTATACTAGGTTGTCATACTTGAAGAAATAGAGGTAGCTAAGACATGTCAGGGCCCTTCTTTAAAAATCTTGAGAGCAACATATTTCAAATAGAATGAAAATAGGAGAAGACTATCATCTACTAGGAGAACTTTAGTGAGTCCTCTTCCCTTCTATTGATTTTGCAGCCATCTTTAGATCATGGGGAAACCTAGCATGCTATCCATAAAGAAACCCACTGGAGTGGCCTCCCAATAATGTGCTTCTTCCTTTAAGGTATTTATGTTTAGCACAATCACTTTCCTTCCTTCTAGATTCTTAGGATGACAATAATGGGTAAGATTAAATTGGTCCCTAACCACTTGCTTCCAACTTTTTAGTTTAGCATAAAAGAGGTAGTTATAAGAGGAGTAGATGCATTTACTTGTGAAGAGGTTTGAATAATTTGGTAATGACAGGTGCGGATAAGAAAGAAGGAAGGGTTTGGAGCTGGCTTAGGGGAAAAGGTTCTTTTGATGTAGAGGATGGAATATTGCTTTTTGGAAAAAAAAAACCTAATTTTTAGAAAAAGGTAGTTAGGGACATAGTTGTTGGGGAGGATTGATCTAGTGTGTAAGGAGTGGTAAAGGTGGGAAGACATTTTGATTTTTTGACAACATTATTAGGTGGTTTTTAAGTTTTAGTAAAGATTCAGAAGAGAAAGGGTGTACGGATAAAAAGTGTTAATCAAAACAACTGATAAAGCTTAGGCAGGAAAGGAAAATCTAATAAAATTACTAGAAAGTCCTCATCAAAATGTAATAAAAGAACAAATCAATCGAGATAAGGGTGAAGAAAAAAGAGGGGAGATAAATGGATCTGGTGGAGGTTAGATAGAGAGGTAGAGGAGTCAAATTCAAGTTGGAAGACAAAGCAAGATAAGGAAGGAAGCATAAAATCACCAAAAAGAACTAGAGATGAGAAGAAAAAAATAGTGAGAGAAGCTATAACAACTCATGTAATTCTTCTTATAATATTTTAGTGTATGGTTTTATAAAATTATATGTACAATTCAATTATTTATTATTAATTGAATATTAGGTAGGTAATGTTAGGAGATAAAAGCACAACTCTCTGAAAAATCAACCAAAGATCAATAATAACACACTATTTAAGTTTAATCAACAAAAATCAGTATAAAAATAAAAACTTAATAAAAAAGCAAACAACAAAATTTATGTGGAAAATTTTCCAGTGTAGAGGAAAAAAACCACGGGTCAAACTGATAAGTGAATTTACTAAACTTAAATAAGGATTTATAAAGTTTAATATCTCACCCAACAACTACAAGTTATCTCATAAAGTTTTAGGATTGAAACCCAAAGTTAATATGTAAATCAACAAACTCTCAAACTAATCTAAAAAACAATAGGAAAAAACATATGAGAATTGTGTACTAGTTGCTCTCTCTCTCTGTTTTTCTTCCCTTTTGGTGTTTTGGTCACCACTTTATACTCCAACCCATGTCTTTTCCTCTTTTATATCCCCAAAATAAGTTGTCTACCTTATACATGGTCACATATATAGCTGTGTCTCTTCCATCTAGGTTTGGCATTTTGGCTCAGCCCAAGGCATGATGGGCAAACACAAAATGACGTTGTTTTGCCCAAAACGATGTTGTTTTAAAATTTATTTTAAAATATTATTAAGTTGAGCCGGGCAATCATCACTTAAGTCACAAATATACATGATTACAGAGAGCTACATAATCATTACACATGAACATATATGTCATTAACACAGGTGTATACAAGATAGTGTGTCTTCGCTCGTCACTTTTTTCCTCACTTGATTCCAAAGACTTATATGGTTGATCCAAACAGTAGTGTAAGTTAAAGACATGAGGTTGTAGCACCCTATACAGTTGTGTCTCCCCAAAAAGAGCTTCATTCAACCATCATTGATCTTGTCTTCACTCATTTGTCATTCCTACAAAGTTTTTAAGAGAAAATTTGGCATGGATTGTAATATACATACAGAAAAAGCAAGGTAGTGGCTAAAGGTTACTAATAAAAACAAGAAGTTGATTTTGATAAAACCTTTTTACCAGTAACGATGCTTAAATTCATAAGGATCGTATTGACTATAGCTGCATATCATGATTATGAAATTTGGCAGATGTCAAAATAGCATTTCTTAATAGGAATTTGCTTGAGGATGTGCATATGGCACAATCTGATGGATTTGAATCTAAAAGATCTCCTAATCAAGTATGCAAGTTGCAAAAGTCTATTTATAGACTTAAATAAGCGTAACAGAATTGGAACATTCATTTTGATGGGACAATCAAAGAGCATGAATTTATCAAAAATATAGACAAACCATATGTCTATAAAAAGGTTAGTGGGAGTGCAATCGTCTTCCTAGTGCTATATGTGAATGGCATATTGCTGATTGGAAACAACATAACAATGCTCCAGTCTGTAAAGATTTGGTTATGTAAAAACTTCTCCATGAAGAACATGGGAGAAGTAACCTATATTCTGAGAATAAAAATCTATAAAGATAGATCAAAAAGGTTTATTGGCTTATCCCAATCCACATACATAGACAAAGTGCTAAAGAGGTTCAGCATAGAGAATTCCAATAAGGGATTCTAACCCATGTCACATAGGATTTCTCTCACACAAAGTATGTATCCTAAGACATAAGAAGAAAGAGATAAATGGATTATGTTCCATATGCTTTAGTAATTGGATATATATGTGATAGTATGTACTAGGCCAAATGTCTCTTATTCTTTAAGTATAACGAGCAGGTTTTAAGTCAATCCTGGTGATAGTCACTGGACAATTGTGAAAAATATCTTAAAGTGCTTAAAAAGGACTAAAGATACTTTCTAAGTATATGGAGGAGCTAAAATAAGAGTTTAGGGGGATAATATACTAGTTTTTAGTCAGATATAGATGATAGAAGATCATAGTCATGGTACATCTTCACTTTGAATAGTGGTTTGATAAGTTAGAAGAGTTCCAAACAATCAATTATTGCAGATTCTATAACTGAGGCAGGATCCATTTCAGTGTTAGAAGCGACAATAGAAGCGGTTTGGATCAAGAAGTTCATCATTAAACATGGAGTGATTCCTAGCATTATTGAGTGTATAGTATATGTGACAACAATGATGTCATAGCACATGCAAAGGAACCAATATCTCATTAATGTTCCAAACAGATACTCAAGAAGTTTCACTTAATCAGGAGATAGTGGAGCAAAAAATATAACAATGGAGTAAGTTCCTTCATTGGAGTGAGTTCCCACTAAAGAGAATCTTGCAGATCCTCTCACTAAACTATTGTCTCAAAAGAGACTTGATCAATATATAGAGGGATGTGGTATTAGATATGTTGGCGATTGGCTTTAGTGCAAGTGAAAATTTGTGAGTTTACGTCTTTAGAGCCAACCAGTTAGTTGCAATTTTATTTATGATATTACTATTATTGTTATTATTTTAATTAATAAAGGCATCTTTATGTTTATATATTATGTTAATTACATTTATTGTTTTTATACTAAAGGCAAAATCCCTGGAATAAGTATTGTGTAATTGAAATTATGATAAGAACATAATCATGATATTCAATTTGCTTTTATATATTATTTCCAATTATAATTTCATCAAGACATGATATTAGTTAAATAATAAAACTAGAACACGTTATGTTTCTTTCTTATAAAGAAAGAAATTGATTTCATAAATTAAAGTATAGAGATACTTAAACAAACGTATGGATACTTATTAGAGAATAAGTTCACTGAAGTGACCCAATTATGAGGATTCCAAATAGAATATTACTTATGTGTTTGTTAATTTTCTCATTAAGATGATTGTATAATTGATCATTCAACTTAAAATTACCAAGGTTTCTTATGTGAGAATTACTATATTTTGATGCTACTTATGACTTATTCTATTTAGGGCATCAAAGTCGGTAGTATTTTGAAGCATTATGAACGAAATGGAGATAACTGAGTAAGTCAACAAAGAATTAGTCATCTATAGTAATTAGAGAGAATATTCTATTGTTCTTGGTTAGTAGTGGTTTAAGAAATTCTTTGGCCAGAGTGAATTGACATTTGAAAATATTTTCAAATATCAATTACTAAATAGGAAGAACAAATATGATTGAGTTTAAAAGAGTAGACATTATATCCATACTCTATCAAATTGAAACATTGGATGACAAAAGAATTAAATTATACATCATAACCATGTATGGACAAATTAAGTCAAACTACTTTGACATTCCTGATATTTGGGTGGTCAAACATGTTGTTAGACGTCAATCTTGATTTATAATTATAAATTGTTTAATTGAAGAATTAAATATAAATTAAGAGGAATTTTAATTTATATAATTATAATTATAATTTATAGTCATTGTCAATATATTACAAACC
>JAOQML010000039.1:132594-145562 GCA_027568935.1 Erythroxylum urbanii
TCCTACTTCAATGCTCAAACCACTCTAGCCTTTCAAGCAAATATCACATGTCCAAGATTAAGATGACCAAGAGAACAGCAACATAGAAAATAGTAGGATCTAACTCCCTTGATGCAGAAGCATGTAAGTACTTCAAGTGATGATGATGATTTAACAACCAAGCAAAAATTCCAGAAGGTGTGAGTGAGAGAGTTTCGGTGGTGATGAGAGAACAAGATGATGAAGAACTAAGCAAAACAAAACACCCCAGCAGAAACTTGTCTCTTCCATTGCTATGTGTCCCCAAATGGTTATAGCATATGGCTTCATGCATGTTCTACACTTGTCCCACTTAGGAGTTGCTACTTATCCACACAACATGCTTCCACTTGTCACCAAGTAATTAGTTAACATATAAAAATAAATAAACTATATTGATTTAGGCCGAATTTGACAAAGTTGTATTCATAAAAGTTGTATCTTATCCTTTTAACTTTCCAATGGTATAAAGCCTGTCATTTTTGGACATCGGAATCAAAAGATATGACACTTACAAGTTTAAGTGTCACACTTAGATATCACCAAGCAATTAACACGTATAAACCATAAACTGTATTGATTCAGGCCGAATTTGAAAAGTTGTCTTCATAAAAGTTGTAGCTTATCCTCTTACTTTCTAATGGTATAAAGTTTGTAATTTTTGGACTTCGGAATCAAAAGATATGGCACTTACAAGTTAGAGTGTCACATTAGTTTGTAAACAAACACTAGATGTCATAATTGATCATGCGAAAAATTCACTTCAAGCTTGGATTTTTAAGAACTTTCAATCATTCTTTTCAATTAATCATCACCCAAACCTTGTGTAATGTATCCATGACATATATTTCGAGACCAGGGCCCAACATTAATACCTTAAGTATCTAATGAGGACAATAAATTATAATTCTCTAAGTATGATTCTTTAAACCACAATTTAAGACATATGCAATACATGTTCAATGAAACATTCTAAACAGGGTACAGTTTGGGGCCTTACATTGTTATTTCTTAACTTTGGTAATATGGTAGGTGAATATTTGCAAGAATTTGTTAAATTTGATATATGGAATGATTAACATCAACAATGGCAAGTGTACAATAATATGTCTATATGTATTGCAATTGTTGGTTGCAGGCTCATTTATGAACCTTTTTGGACATCAAAGAACTCCACAAAGAGATTCTTTTGATGTCCAAAATATGGGATAAGTTTTATGCATTTATGTATTATAGGGATTGTAACAAATAAAATACTATTTATCTTTTTTGTTATGGGGAAAGCAATATTTCAATTTCTTGATTAATTTGACCAAAAATTTAATCCAAGTAGTGTAGATGTCATAAATGTCTTAAAAGAGAAAGAACATGACATGCAATAAGCAAAAGGGAGATGGTAAACTTACTTGCAAAGATAGTAAACTTAGTTGGGTATGGGGTTTGATGCTATTGTCTTGGAATATGTCTAGTGCGACAATTTGTATTTTTATATAAAAGCAATGGGGATGAGATTAGTTGTATTTAATTTTTTTAAATTACAACATTTTATATGACACTATATATTAAATTAATAAAAAAGTTGTAATTTTATTTTATGCACATATATACAAAGACATGCCTATGAATTAAAAAAAATGATCAACAAAATGATTTCCTGCACATTTTTTGTAATTACATACACATAATTCGATTTATAAATTCAAAAGTAGACAATAAATTAAAAAGATCAAAAAAATGTTTCCTTACATATGGTGTCATAATTGCAAGCAACAAAATATACAAAAGTGAGTTTATACATAGGACCACATAAGTTATCCATCAATAAAAGCGAGACATCTATAATTACACAAGACCAAAATGTCCACATACGTTCTAAAACTACAATGGACTACAAGTTATACACTTCTTTTACTCCTTATTCTTTTTACTTTCCGGTCTCTTCTCTTGCTTTTAAACTTTTTGAGATGTTATATCTCTTAACTTTGGTTGCCTTCTTCTTTGCTCTAATTTCTTGAACATGTTCCTTTCCCATTCTTTTTGATGCATTTATTACAATACTTTCTTCAGAAAACATTTGTACCTAACCCTACATTAAATACGTAATATCAATTTTTATTATCATACAATTTAATTCTTTTTTAATATGAAATAAATAAGTTTACTATCATTTCTCTTATAGTAATGATGCACGTGTTGACATCTTATGGAATTATGTTCAACTTGCTTACATTTCTTGTAGGTTATATGGCCACTAGTCCTTATTGAAATAATCTTACAGTTTTTACTTTTACCAACTTCCTTTATTCTCTTCTTTTTTGGCCTTCTATCTCTTTTATTATATGTGGGAGGATTGATCTTATGTCTGCGTTCTTCTTCAGGTATTTGTTTACCTAATATTGGATTTATGATATTCCAATGACTCCTCATATATGCCTCCTTGGTGCAATACTCGTGCACATAATCTTCAAGATCTCCTATCTCTAAAATCATCACTAAAATGATATGGCTATAAGGGATCCTAATTAACTCCCATCTACCTCACTTGCATTCATTTTTTATAAGTTTGATTATATAATTTTCATGCATTTAATGCTCCATTTTAAAATTTCCACCATCTATCATAAATGAGCTAAATTGTTATTAATATTTAAGAAAATAGTTATTAAATGCAAAAAATATTATTACTTGCAAAATGAGTCAAATAATTTGTAGCCTCCTTCTTGTTTTTCTCTAGCTTTGATGTTATTTTAAGACGTATCTGGTTATTATATACAACATTTCTTTGCTTCTTTTGATGAAATCTCTTCAAGGTAGATCTTCTTATTACTTCTAAGCAAGTCAAGATAGTTTGTTCCGTGTATCTTTCAAACACGCATTGAAACACATTTCTATGTTGTTTGACAGCAAAACACTCTTACTTCTTATGTCAAATGCAAGTCTACTCCATCTCTTCTCGGGAATAGTTTTTAACTAATTATAGGCATCCTTGTTCACACTCTCCATCTTACTCATTTGCCCCTTATAACCTTACTGTATACAATCTAAAGTAATACTCCACATTTAGTCCTTGTAAATAGCTGACAATTTATACTTGCTTTACAAATTGGCTAACAAATTCCTAAAGCAATAATAATGGTCAATTGTGTGTACTCATACTCAAAAGTTCTTATAGACTCTACATCATATGATTAAGATATGGTAAGCAAGAAATTAGGAAAAATATTATATTTTCATTAAGAATATATCATTGTGTTACCTTTTATCTATAACTTATGAATACCCATGATCAATCATTGGTAATATCATTAAGTAGGCATCCTAAAAACTGTTTCCAACTCTTTTTAATCCTTAACTCTTACCATAGTGCAAACCAATGAAAATATCTTTCATTCGGATCCTTTCCAATGGATGTCAGTAGCTGCCCACCATAGTTTGTCTTCAAATGACAACTATAAATGTATATTATTAGTCCATAAGCATTGGCAAACCAATATTTTACTTATTCAAGGCATATGTAGTATGAATCAAACACACTTTTAGGAGATTTGATGTATAACAAACTATACCAATTACATTCCATCACCATTACAAAAATACCTTCTTAACTTCTTATATTGTTCCCTTTCATCTCCATCAATAAATACAACACATACCTCTTATATCTATACACTTTGATGTTTGTAATCTATTAATGGTAATCTCTTAAAATAACCTCCTTTAACCCTGAGATATGCCAACTATAACAGTCTCTGAAGTATGCTAAACGCTTACGAGCAATCCACTAGTAATTAACTTCTATACCATCAAATGATCTCCTATATGATTAAAAGTCCTTGAATATCTTAATCTGAATACATTCCTATCTTACACTTTATAATAACTCTTGGCCTTTCATTATTTACATAAACATAATCATATCTAATATAAATACTTTTGTTCTTCAAAGCCTTCCTAAATATGTCAATAGAATACATATTCATTTCATGCTTCAAAACAACTTTGCCATCATCTAAATTAAAAGAGAAAAAGTAAGATATTTAGAATTCTTATTCCTTTATCATTATAACTTCCTTTGGACTACTACTATCATCATCATCATCATCATCATCATCAATCTCATTATCACCTATGTCAATATTTTTAGCATCAGTACACCACTCACTCATGACAGGCAACTCTTCTTTTATATTACATTTACAGATATCATAAGGAATATCTTTACTTGAATATCCTAAATCACTGATATATATTGATTGGCTTTCATTGTATGATAGACCATTTAAATCATTTGATGCTTCATGTTCAACTTCAGAGGCTGCTAGAATTGGTGGATTTTAGGGTGCATTTATTGGTGGATCTATAAAGGCATCTATGTGTATATCTGTGGGTATTAGAATTAGTGGATATATAACTAACTTAATAAATGGATATGTAGCTTTAACTAAACCTATCTCCTCATCATGATTCTCAATTATCTTAATTGGAATATCAACCTTAGAGTCGGTAAGTTTGCATAACTTGGATACTTCTCCTTATCCATAAACACCTATACCGTCTCCATTTTTCTTTATCAAACTCCTCACATTATTGTCTTCAAAGGAATTGCGTGGAATTTATAAGTAAAATCGTAGGCTTCTCCATACCCTGACCTCTTAATGTTAAGCTTAAAATTAACTAATGTAATATTATCTACCTAGCTAACGAAACAATCTTTCCCTATATTCATGAACCATTTTTGGTTTAAATTTGAAGCATTCACCATAGAAGCACTCAAACCTAATTCTAAGGTCTGAAGTACTAACCATTCCTCAAATGGGAGCTATAATATCTAATATGTAATTGTACCACCGAATATATGAAAATTCAATATCCTATCGAATTGATGCAATTATGCATAATGTATTACATATTTATTATATTTATAGTATCCATTATTCTTGCAAATAGATATGAGAGTGAGATAAAACATAAATCCTTATATAAATATTTAATATCAAAAGCATAACCTTACAAATATACTTATTGAATGCTTTAACTTTAAATTTTTAGCACAAATAAGTAAGAGGTGTAATCTAAATATAGCAATAAACTCAAGTCTTAAACCAACAGACCTTTCAATTCTAGTATTTAATTAGTGAATAATGTTTAAGTTCTTTGTTTTATATCTATGTTTGTCTTACTTTTCTTTTTTTTTTCAATTAACTTAATTTGTTTTATGATCAACTCACTACTGGCTTAAAATGTACCTAGTTCTTAGTAATAAATAATTTATCCATGACTATACACAATACTTGCTAGATTGAAAATACTTGCTAAACACTAATTCAAAATATGTTGTTTACAGATGCATGATTTCATAATATATTGTTTATAAATGCATTATTTTTGAATATTCGTTGTAGTATTTGACCAAAAACATTTAGACATTTCTTTTGAGAAACTATGATAAATAGTTTAACCATAAACAGAGTTAAGAACTAGTAAAATGTAAACAATAACAATTGACTTTTCATTCCACTATATCATTAAAAAAAAGAGAAGATACCTTAAAAATCAAATCATATAAGATCTTATAGATCATAATTTTATATGAATTAGAAACGCAATTTATGCAATAAATAATGTAGGTGAGTAATTGTTCGAAGTTGCCATATGATGCTGAGTATTGTGTAAAAGTCAAACTCTAAAATCCAAACATAAAAATGATGAAAATAAGAAGAAATGCACACGAAGGCCAACCTTTTCCCACTTTCACGTGTTATAAGAATTATCCATATCTAATAAGGATATTTAAGGTACTTTAGTACATTAAGAAACAATTATTCTGCTAGTGTTAAAAGAATATTTGAGAATCCATAAAAAGATAGTTTCTTTCACACATGACCACCACTAATAAGTATAGTAACCAATCCCTCTAATAAAGAACAGAGAATTCAAATTTTGTATAAATGATTATGTTATTAACTTTCAAGGGCTTTGATTAACTCCAAATGAACAAACCAAGGTACCTTCTTTTGTATGCCCTTAAAGCATCTAAATATTAAAGGTATATCTTATATTAGGGTACATAAATCTTGAACCAGACATAAAATTAGACACACCAAAATCTGGAGGATTATTACAATATAGTATAAGGAGAAGATGGAAAAGAGTAGTCATTCAAAAAGTAGACAACATAACAAATATAAATAATTAAAAGGATCACAATCCAAAACAAGGTAAAAGACATAAGAGAATTATAGAGATTCCAACTATTTATTTCCTTACTAGATATATGAAGAACCCAATTAGCTAAGTATTCATAAGATGAAACAAAGTGTACATAAGAAAACAAATTTGATAAGATTTTCATAATGATTTTAATCAACTATGATTACAAGGAGCAAAAGTTCTTTTGACAACTTGTCTCGCAATAGAAATAGTGCAATCCACTAAAAGAAAAACTAGTAGATGTATCCCTTCAACTTACGTACAAAATTAAGTAAAAGTGTCATGGATTTCAAGAAGTAAGGTATGCTCACCATTACACTAAGCTTTTTTGCATTTTTTCATCCTCTCAACTGCTTCAATTAATCACAAGGTTTTTTCCCAAATGTAATTAAAGATTTCTCCTCTTGTAACTTCAAAATCGATGATCCCTAGCTTCATTAATCGACGAACTCTTCATTCCAAATAATGTTATCCCTACTGCTTCCACTTAGGAGAAATAGTCCTAAACCTTATTACTTCTTTTACTTTATGCAATATTGTGTAGAGTATGGTAAATGACATCCTATGAATTTAAAAGTTGTGTGGGTTAAATAATCCACATAACATCGTCGGTACATGGCACATTTTTCCACCTATACTGCCACATTTAAAAATGATATTGTTTTTATGAGAAACTTTAATTTTCTTAATAACCATTATGATAGTTTGCAAACCCTATAGGAGTCATACGAATTTAACCCTATAATCTAAAATTGATTTGAATATCTAAGATTTGTATATCACATAAGTTATTTGGCGAACTAACATCGTTTTGGATCCAAATCAAATCTTCTTTTGTTCAATTTTTGGCACTTGGTGATGGACTATTATACTATCATATGCTTTAATCTTTTTGTTAGAAAGAGAAAGAAGATAACAAGAGAAAGATTTTGTGATGATATAATGAGATTTTGAAAGCTCTCCAAGTATTGGAAGAGTGTTAAGTACAACACGAAGATGAATCAAATGAGAATTTACCAAAATAAGATGACAACGTGAGAGGTAAAGAAAAGGAGAAGAGGGCATAAAGTAAATTGAGATTCAGAGAGATGGTGAGTTCTCAAGCATATAAAAAATGAGGAAGGAAGATTTTTCAATAAAAGGATGACATTAAAAAAATTTTAATTCATTAAATAGTTAATGAGAGATACCATTCAATTATTTAAACTAGTTTAAACATAATTCTATTGGGGTTTGCCACAGATGCATGCATCACATGCATAAGATTGCAGCAGAAGTGTCAAAATCTAGATTTTGAACATATGACAACCCAAAAAAGCCAAAATCACACATGCATGCTTAGACATATATAAAATCATGAAATATAAAACTTTTTACCTTTTGTTTCTTCTCCTTTCTTGTTTCTCATCCTTTCACCATACTATACCTCACTTGGTTCGGAGTATGGGCTATGTGTCAACTCTCACTAGACTGACTATGTGACATCTAGTCCAAGTGATATTAGTTCTTATCATGAGATCTCATTATTCTATGTGTCATTGAAGACTCTCTTCATGACACATAACTGCTCTGGCCAAAGACACTTGATTAATGAACCCAACAAGAGGCCGAGAGTATCATCTCCTTCTATTAGGAGTGGTGAATCCTATATTGGCTACTTAATTACCTTCTAATGCCAATAGTTGTACCCAATCACCACCCTAAGAGTGACCTCGTCTTGAGGTAACAAGGAATGATGTCAAAGCAGAGGATTAGTATCCAAGATATCCTTGAGTATCTAAAGTCTAAGGATATTTGCACTATTGCTATTATGAGATTAATCATTGACATTTGATAGATCATCCATATGATAATCTCACTGTGGGTTATTTGATGCACTTATTACCCTTAGGAAGCATCCACATGTTAACTCTAAACATCTTATGCTTACAGTTTGAGAGATACACTGCTTGATCAAATCAAGGAGTATAACATATGCTAGTCTGTTTGGATTAATGTTCTGTCTTATTAATCCTATAACTAAGGATTATTTAGATACTAACATAATTGCATATGATAGGAATCTCGTTATCATGATCTCATCATGATTTCCTTCATGTAATGTTTTGTATCATGGATTTCATTAATTCGATTTAATATCAATATCAATTCATATATAAACGAATATCAACTTTATTAATCAAAATAAAGTTAGTACAAAAGTGTTAAAGGTGATTGCCTTTAGAGCACTACTCTGACAATCTCCCACTTGCACTAAATCCAATCGTCTTTATATCTAATACCATAGGTGAGTACACTAGAATCAAATTTTATTTGAGGTAATGGCTTAGTCAAAGGATCAACGATGTTTTGATCTGTAGGCTCTCTATTTATCTTCACATCACCTCTATCAATTATCTCCCTAATTAGGTGATATCTCTTGAATACGTGCTTAGACCTCTGATGAGACCTAGGTTCTTTGGCCTGAGCAATAGCCTCATTATTTATAGTACAACATTATTGGGTCTACTATGCTCAGAACCACTCCAAGTTCTATAACGAACTTTTTAATCCAACAGTTTCTTTTACCGCTTTTGCAGCTGCAATGTACTCTGATTCAGTCATCAAATCTATAGTTGACTCTTGTTTGGAACTCTTCCAACTGACTACTCCACCATTCAGTGTGTAAACATAACCTGAATGAGATTTGGAGTCATCCTGGTCAGATTGAAAATTGGCATCCGTATACTCACTCACTATAAGATCTCCATTTCCATATATCAAGAATACATCCTTAGTCCTTCTCAAGTACTTTAGGATATTCTTGATAGCCACCTAGTGACATTCACCAGGATCCGATTGATATCTGCTAGTAACACTTAGAGCATACAATATATCGGGTCTTGTACATAACATAGCATACATGATTGATCCTATTGCTGAATCATACGGGATCATACTCATGTGAGTCCTCTCATATTGCATCCTGGGACATATAGATTTCGAGAGTTTTATCCCATGAGTTATAGGAAGAAGCCCTATATTGAATTGCTCCATGCTAAACCTATTTAACACTTAATCTATGTATGTTGACTGTGAAAGACCTAGCAACTTCCTTTATCTATCTCTATAAATCTTTATTCCCAATACATAAGTTGCTTTTCCAAGATCTTTCATGGAAAAATTATTTTGACTGATTATAAACTTGAGATATCATTTCCCATTAGTAATATGTCTTCCATATGTAACAAAAGGAATATGATAGCACTCCCACTAACCTTCTTGTACATACAAGGTTCATCAAGATTTTGCGAGAAACCAAACTCGATTATCTCATCAAATTAGATGTTCTAACTCCTAGATGCTTGCTTCAATCCATAAATAGATTTTTGAAGCTTGCATGTCTTTTTGCCATCTTTGGATATGAATCCCTCAGGTTGTATTATATACACATCCTCAACTAGGTTTCCATTTAGGAAAGTCGTCTTCACATCCATCTGCCATATTTCACAATCATAATGAGTGGTAATGGCTAGGAGTATTCTAATAAATTTAAGCATGGCTACCGGGCTAAAAGTCTCGTCATAGTCAAATCCTTATCTTTGATGATAACCTTTAGCGACTAGCCTCGCTTTATAAGTTATCACATTACCTTCCATGTCGATTTTCTTCTTGAAAATCCACTTGCACCCTATGAGTTTTAACCCTTTTGGTGGGTCAACCAAAGCCTATACTTAGTTTTCATACATGGAATCCCATTCAGACTTCATGGCTTGAAGCCATTTTTCATATTCTGAACTCTTCAGAGCCTCTTCATAGGTTATAGGCTCATCGTCCTCTATAAACAATACGACATTGTGTTCACTTACGAGAAATCCATATCTCTCTGGAACATTGCGTATCCTACTTGACCTAAGAACATTCTATATGTCAGAAGGTTCAACTGTTGTCTCATCTCTGTGAACAACAATTTCGGGTTCAGGCAATTGATCTGCATCTGTTTGAGCATCATGAACTTCATTAAGTTTAACTTTGCTCCCATTGTCTTCTCTTAGAAGAAACTCTCTCTCTAAAAAAAACATGCTTTGAGACAAACACCTTTTGCTCTAAAGCATATATCCAATTGTTTGTTTAGGATATTCTATAAACAGACATTTATCATATTTGCTTCAAGCTTGTCTGATTGAATCCGCTTTACATAAGCCTGACAACCTTAAACTTTCATATGAGAAAGATATAGTCTTTTATTAGTCCATATCTTATATCGAGTAACTTCAACTGCCTTTGAATGGACTCTATTTGTCATATAAACAACAGTCTCAAGTGTGAAACCCCAAAAGGATTTCGGTAGATTTACTAAGCCCATTATTGACCTTACCATGTCCAATAAGGTTTGGTTTCTCCTTTTAGCGACAACATTATGTTACGATGTGTAAGGTGGAGTCCACTGGGATACTATCCCATTATCTCCGAGATAAGTTAGAAACTCCTCGTTAAGTATTCACCACTTCGATCTGATCAAAGTGTCTTAATACTTCTACCGAGTTGTTTCTCTACTTCATATCTAAATTATTTGAACATTTCAAATGCTTCAAACTTGTATCTTATTAGATACACATACCTATATCATGAATAATCATCAATAAAAGTAATGAAGTACATAAAACCATCTCTGGCATGAATGGGCATCGGACCACATACATCAAAATATATTAGGTCTAGCAACCCATTCACTCGTTCACCCTTTCCTTTAAAAGGTAATTTAGTCATTTTGTCTAACAAATAAGATTCACATGTGTCATATGATTCATAATTAAATGATCCTAAGCTACTACACTTGTGCAGCTTAATGATGCGTTTCTCACTTATATGGCCAAGTTGACAATATCATAAGTAAGATGATTGTAAGTTATCTCATTTTTGTCTTTTATTGTCATTGATATTTAAAATTGGATTACACATACCTAATATGTAAATTCCATTGCACAATTTAGTAGTACCATACAACATTTCATTCAACTTAATTGAACAACTATTGCTTGAAAAAGTTAAATGAAATCCCGCTTTATTAAGACATGAAATAGATACAATGTTCTTTGTCACAACGGTTACATAAAAGCAATTATCCAAAATTAACTCTAGCCCACTAGGAAGATACAAAACATATGTACTTATGGTTAATACAGTAA
This sequence comes from Erythroxylum urbanii, assembly GCA_027568935.1. Classification (NCBI taxonomy): domain Eukaryota; kingdom Viridiplantae; phylum Streptophyta; class Magnoliopsida; order Malpighiales; family Erythroxylaceae; genus Erythroxylum; species Erythroxylum urbanii. Next base: position 143,991 of record JAOQML010000039.1, read on the forward strand.
CTCTTACTCCATTTCCACACATAGGTCCATCTCTCCCTTCTTGAGCGGTTTACTATCCCTGAGACCTTGCATACCAACACATATGTGTGAGCCACATCTGGTATCTAATACCTAAATGTTATGATAAAAAATAGTATTAACCTCAATGACAAATATCATACCTGAAGTAGATGGTGGGGCATCTAAAGCCTTTTTTTGCTTCAGTGACTCTAGATAAGCTTTGCAGTTCCTCTTCCAATGTCCTTCCTTGTTGCAGTGGAAGCATATCTCCTTTGATATTGTCTCCTTCTCCTTCTTCTTGGCTACACCTCCCATTAACTTTTTGGACTTCGTCTTCTTCTTTTGGTTCTTCTTGTAAGAACCAGAAGAAGAGTCCACCAGTATTATAGCCTTACTGTCTTTCTTGACAGTTTGCTCAGCTGTTTTGAGCAGATTAATCAGCTCAAGTATTGATATGGATATTTGGTTCATCAGATAATTAAGCACAAATTGTGAATAACTATCGGTCAAACTAGTCAGAATTAAGTCTATACTTAATTCATGATTCATTATAAAACCCAAACTGCCTAATCTCTTAATATATCCATACATCTCCAGTGTAGATCTTCAATGCATACTACACTGGAGATGTTCCCTTAACCATCTTAGAACAAAAAAGCAACCTTGAGGTCTCGAACTTTTTAGACCGAGTTTGCTTATCAAACAGTTCCCTCAGATGGTAGACTATGGTATGAGCATCCATAGCCACATGCTGCTTTTGCAGTTTTGGTGACATAGAGGCCGACATTATACAGCTAGCCAGCTCACTATCATCCAGTAGCTTCTTGTAAGCTTTTTGATCCTCATCAGATGCGACGGCAGCAGGGGGATCAGGAAGTGGTTCATCTAAGATATATCCTAGTTTCTCAGATTTGAGAACAATTCTCAAATTCTGTAGCCAATCCAAGAAGTTTGGTCCCATGAGTTTGTTGGAATCTAATAGAGAGCGTAGGTTCGCACTAAATAAAGACATCGTGGCGATTCAATAACTTAAAAGAACAAAAGAAAGTGTTAGAATGTAAACTAATGTATATCGATAAGGAATTTAATCACATGCATTATAGGTCCCACTATTCTTATTCAAATCCATAACCCTCACTATGAATTCGAGAAAACTTATAGTTTTCTTAATGGGTCGATATCCGATATCACTAAGAATGACCTTGGATTTGCCCAACAAGCCATCTTAGGTCAATCAATAGGTATCATTCATACCAATTACATTCAGTTATGCAACTATCGACTTGTACCATCAACTGTTGATTTAGCACACTTATTGGGTTATCAACTCTTGATTTATTTACATCCCATATATATTACCCAACGTCATCTTTATCCACGTTGACCTTGGGTTTACCCAACAAATCAATGCTTTCAGTTAAGACCAACCTATTAATCACATCAATAGACAAAAAAAGGTCTATACGCTCTAGAGGTTACGATATTGGGGAATTATAAAAAAAGGGGGTTGTTTTGGAGAGGGGGATCAAATTAACATATACATGTACATATACATGTTTTTCTTCCATAATG
>JAOQML010000041.1:12784-27812 GCA_027568935.1 Erythroxylum urbanii
TATATTTTCAAACCAAACACTGACATAGAAATTCCTTATCTATTCCATTCCTTGAACCAAACAAAGTAATATTCATTCTATTCTATTCCTCATCTTTTCTATTCTTAAGAATAACTATTCTATTCCTTATCTATTTCATTCTTTGAACCAAACAGCCCATAAGGTTTTATGGATCAATTTTACGAATTTACGTTAACTCGAAAATCACACATATGATCATATAAATTAAAAGTGCAAATTATGATCCGAATTCTCAATCATCAACAATAATTATCAGATTCCTTATCACGTAATTCCTCTGCTCTGATACCAAATGTGAGAAGCCAAGATCATGAATCAATTACGTGATAGGAAACGCAGATACTTACTTGTTGAAGACATGATCGTCAAATTGTGAGAGCACCGCGCAAGTGTTTGGTGACGGCTAGGGCTTCTACCACAACTCTGATCTCTTTAGAAAGTACAGTTCTCAATGGGGCAAACTGTGTAGAGAAAATATACATGTGCTATACATGTGTATATATAGGGAGTGTAGTGGGGATCTAGCCATAACTAGTAACCATAGGCCTGCCCATCACGGGCCTTAGGGTTAGGCCTACACCATTAACCACACTAACGGTTTAAAGTGCTTAAGTCCAATAGGGATCACAATAATAGTGGACCATAGGCATCTTAATAGGGATCATATCATTAGCCTGTTTTTAACAAAATCAAAACAACAATTGATTGTAGCCCATAGAATATATTCTAAAATTTTTCTGCTTCTTCACTTACTGTGTCATTTTGGTGCTACGTTCTACATTTTATCCAGCTATTGACGTGTTGCGTTTTGCCTCTGCGGTTGCCTTTTTTTTTCTATTTTTGTCCTCTGCATTTTATTTGTTGATGGGTTGCATTTTGTTCTTAAGCTAAGTCTGGGGCTATTGCTTTTGTGCTAGGTTGTTTCTTCATTTTGGGTCAGATTTTTTTCTAAATTATTTTTTTTAGGTTCACCAAGCTTAAAAAAATATTTATTACAATTTAAATCTTTTTGAAAATAAAATATTAAATTAAATAACTTGAATAACAAATAAGAAAATGCAATAGTTTAACCCAAACGTGCTATGTAAATAATATAAAATAGAGGTGTAAAGTATACTATAATTTCTACTTTTTACTATATTAAGGGGTGTTAGGGAGGGATGGAAAGTTGAGCATAAATGTGGTTGATGGATGCAAGCTATGAAAGGGATGGGCTATGATTTATTAGTCTTAATGGTTAAATTTATAAGATTAAAAGACATAAAATTTAAATGGGAATTAAATAACTTAAAAAAATCCATAATCTTTAAAATTTTCTAAAAATTATTCATGATTTTTAATTTGCCAAAAAACCCCATTCTTTTACACTTCCATTAAAAAAATACTAGCGAAACATACTTGATATGAATCTTACACATGAACCAATTAAATGTTACCGATTGAACCTATCCTAAACTAATAATTTAAGATAAATATAATGAATTATAATTAGTTTGTGAGCTAGATTGGGTTGTTATGTCATTAATATTTAATTGGTCCACATGTCATACTCATGTCACACGTGTTCTATTGTTAATTTTTAACTAAAATTTAAGAGAAAAGTTTTTCAAAAAATTAAAAAGTTAAAGACATTTTATCGAAAATTTTAAAAATTAAGAATTTTTTAAAGTTACTTAGATTATAGAGGGATCTTATGTCTTTTACCTAATTTATAAATTATAAAATGTCATGCATTTATTTAAACTTTCATAAAAAATTTAGAGAATAAGTAATATATTTATAATTGACATCGTTTGGAAATGAAATTTTAATTGAATGTCTATTAGTGAAAGGAAATGTTATTAGTGAAGATAAGTACAACTTGAAGAGGGTATTCTAAATGATTAAGATTAGGTCTATACGTATTAAATTTGATTAAGTATAATAGTTATATTTTAATTATTTTGAAGATAAAATATATCCAATTTTAAAACAAACTACATAAATAAAATGCTTCCTTATTTTTTTTCATTTTTATACATTAAATAGAACAAAATAGATTTTATATCCAAAAACTCTCCAACTTCAAGAAATAATAGTTGCATATTAATTTAATTCCCTATACTCATAATTAGGAGAGTGTGTGGGACGAAGCATTCCGGAACGGATCGGGTCTGTACTTGACCCGGACCTATTGGTCACCAAGTACCGCTGAGCCCTAGTTTCTTAAAAAGCATCAACTATAAACCCTAATCCCAAAGCCCTACCACGGCTCGACTCGTTGTTATACTCTTTCGGCCGATTGTGGAGAAGTGAGAATAGATTCATTTAGAAGTTGACACCCATTGCAACAAAGTTTCAAACTTTCTGGTTTTCAACCCTCTTCAACAATGGCGCTGTACTTGTTATACGAGGCAGCATCTGGCTACAGTTTGTTGTTGGCTCACGGTCTCGATGAAATTGGGCAAAATACTGAGGCTGTTCGGAGCTCCATTTCGGATTTGAATCGGTTCGGCAAGGTCGTGCAACTCGCAGCTTTTCAACCTTTTGAGTCTGCTGTTGATGCTCTTTCTCAGTGTAACTCTATTTCTGAAGGTGAATACGAAGCAACTTTCTTATGTTGTTTGGGCATATGTAAATGTATATCTCTCCTTTCTATTTTCTCAGATTCTGGGATATGTTTGGTTTCGATGCATTTAGCTGAGTTGATTTAGTTTGATAAGCAATTATGGGAAGTTGGCAGAGTTTGCTTTTCTTGCGTTTTAATTTAGCCGTTTGTTGGGTTATTGGAAGTATGAAATGTACCTTTTTGATATTTCAATGAGGAAATGAGGTGATGGAGAAACAGAGAGCTTTTCTGTGGAAGTATCTGCTGTTTGCAATGGACTTTTTAAGTTTTTTTAAGCAAACATGTTTTTGCTTGTGCAGATGGTATGGCTAAGGTAGGAAACCTGTTAACAGCAAGTTAATTAGTGTAGTACTTGAGCTTCTATTTTTTTGTCTGCAGGCATTATGACTGATGAGTTGAGAAACTTTTTGGAGCTTAATCTTCCAAAAGTCAAGGAAGGTAAGAAGCCAAAGTTCAGTCTAGGAGTGGCTGAGCCTAAACTCGGGTCTCACATCTTTGAAGAGACTAAAATCCCTTGCCAAAGTAATGAATTTGTTCTTGAGCTTCTTCGTGGTGTACGGCTGCATTTTCCACACTTCATAAAGGACCTAAAGGTTTGTAATTCTTGATTTTTATTCTGGGTAGTACAATCTCCTTCATTGTGTGCTCTCCTCTTGTTGGAGGGATTTATTTCCTATTTGACAGATTTCCTAACCATTTGTTTCCTTCTCTGTTTTACCCTGTGTTCTGACACTATAGCCTGGTGACCTGGAGAAAGCACAACTTGGTCTGGGGCACAGCTACAGCAGGGCAAAGGTCAAGTTTAACGTAAACCGAGTTGACAACATGGTTATTCAAGCAATTTTCCTTCTTGATACTCTTGATAAGGATGTTAACTCATTCTCAATGAGAGTCAGGTATACTCTTTATAATCTTGATAGGATATTATTGTGATGTTAATACATGTAAATCTTGACTCTATATTGTTTCTTTCTGTAGAGAATGGTACTCTTGGCATTTCCCTGAGCTTGTGAAGATTGTTAATGACAACTACCTCTATGCAAAAGTTGCAAAATTTATTGAGGACAAGTCAAAATTAACTGAAGAAAAAATCCCTGAGTTAACAGAAATACTAGGAGATGAAGACAAGGCAAAGGAGGTTGTGGAAGCTGCTAAAGCTTCGATGGGTAGAATTTTTGAACGGTGTTCTTAGTGCTAACTGTGGTATTATATCTATATTCACCTCGTCTTTCCATATCTTGCAGGGCAGGATCTATCCCCGGTTGATTTAATTAATGTACAACAGTTTGCTAAGAGGGTGATGGACCTTGCAGAATTTAGGAAGAAGGTGCATGAATATTTGATTGCTAAAATGAATGACATTGCACCTAATTTGGCCTCCTTAATTGGTGAAATTGTTGGGGCTCGCTTAATATCTCATGCTGGCAGTCTCACAAATCTGGCCAAGTGCCCTTCTTCTACTCTCCAAATCCTAGGTGCTGAAAAGGCCCTCTTCAGGTGCTTGCTGGACATCCATTTTCTCATAATTTGTATTCTGGATTTTTGATTAGTGGTGGATATCTCTATTTATTTTTTGTGTTTGAGATATAGTTTCTTACTTGAGTGAATTGGTTGTTAATGAAACAACTCGACTCATCCAGTTAAGAGGACATGAGTTTTACTACGTGCTGATTTCTCTGAAGGATTTTTTGTTTTAAGTTCCAAAAATGATGTGCTTGGTATTGTCTTCAGGGCATTGAAAACTCGTGGAAACACACCGAAATATGGTTTGATTTTCCATTCATCTTTTATCGGTCGAGCATCTGCTCGAAACAAGGGACGCATGGCTCGTTATTTGGCAAATAAATGCTCCATTGCATCTCGTATTGACTGTTTTGCAGGTAAAATATCTAGTGAGTTAGTTATTATTCTTACTAAGCTCACTGTCTTTTCGTTGAATTTAATTTCGTGCTTTTAAGTATATTTCAGAGAGCGGGACTACTGTTTTTGGGGAGAAACTGAGGGAGCAAGTTGAGGAGCGACTCGATTTCTATGACAAGGGAGTTGCACCTCGAAAGAACATTGATGTGATGAAAGCTGCAATTGAAAGTACTCAACACAAAGGTGTGAAGTTAAATGAAATGATATGTGTTGTTTTACTGGTGCATCATTGTAGCGTATGTTTTATTTGATATTTGATTGTTTTATTTAATGTTTTCCTGATGATGAATGCAGGTGATGATATGGATACAGAAGAGGTACCAACTGTACCTTCAGAAAAGAAAAGTAAGAAAAAGAAATCGAAATCAGAGGCTGCGGAGGATGCTGAGCCTATGCATGAGGACAAAGCAACTGCTGCCAAAAATGGGGTTGTTTCAGAGGATTCCAAGTCGGAGAAGAAAAAGAAGAAGAAAGAGAAGAGAAAATTGGAGCAGGAACAGACTATTGAGAACTCAAATGGTGTAAACGGGGTCGACTTTGAACAGGATGGAGGTGGCAAGAAGAAAAGGAAAAAGAGTAAAGACAAGGATAGCCAAGATGTACCAGCTGTAGGGGAAGGAAAGAAGAAAAAGAAGAAGTAAAAAACCCAAGATGATGAGTGAGTTGATGCCTTCATGTTTTATGCCAGTCACGAATCTGGAGTTAAATGCCAGTGTTTCCTGAATACAATATTGCAGAAGCAGTCTCATCCTTTTATCTATCAGAACAGTGATAGATTGCTTGTGCTAGAACATCCAAAGTTTTGAACTTCTTATCCTAGCTTTAGTTTTCTTTCGTTTCATTTTGTAATGATCTGGAATTTTCATTGTGATGGTGAGCTAGAAATTATTTTTGCAAGCAAGTATCCATGCGACCAGCCACTGGCAGCTGTAACAATTGGAGTCTACCAAAATTTCAGTAGCATGAAAATGGATGTTGGTCGTGGTTAAAATGGTTTGGTTGGTTTGTTATAGCTGTCGGATCTGCAGTTGCAGCCATCAAAGGTGGCGTCTTGAAAAGCTTAGAACTACAATACCCCAAATTAGTAACGATTTCTTGAAACATTTCACTATCATAGTCAACAAATATTATAAACAATTCATAATCTTCAATCCAACCCACAATTTGTAATTCCTGATTTTGGTTCGGTCAATCACAATTAGCTAATGGAATAATCTGGTAAGCGTAAGTGCGACGATCTTGCTTTGATCTAAAAGGGTAAGACGGTCATTTTATAATCTGGTTTTTGGTGAGGACTTTGCTTTGGTTTGAAGTCGTAACTCAACGTTGGAAGGTCCGAGCAAAGCAAAGAATCTATCTTTACTCAAAACTTCACCCCTGTCTCTCTTTGCTTTCACTGGAAAAGGAGTCTAGGCGATGGCTACCAATTCAGCGGTCAACTTGGAGGATGTGCCGTCGGTGGATCTCATGACTGAGCTACTTCGTCGCATGAAGTGCTCCACCAAGCCCGACAAACGCCTTGTGGTCATTGGTAATTGCTCTGTGCTCTCTCATACTCTTTGTAGTCGCTTGAATGCATGGTTTTCAAGTGTAAAGTTTTGAGCTTTTTGGCTTTACGAGAGCCAATTGGATAGATTCAGATCCGGAAACTCATTTTGGTCTTGTTTGGAATTCTTGTGGCATTGTTTTTGTAGTTGGTTCTTTTGTTTTTGCTGATTTTTAGGGAAAAGGGAAACATAGGACAGGGGTTCTTCGTTTTGCTTTGTGCTTTACTTGGGTGTGCGTTTTTGTTTTGTGGGGTTTTACACTGTTGGTGATTTGAATACAAGCTCCATTTTCTTTCTTTAACTTCTGGCATTTTTTTTTGTTTGTTGGGTGTTTACGAGTTGACACAGTCTAGAATTGAATAGCTTATATTTTTGGTGGGAAGTCCTTGAAGCCAATTTGAGCATTTGGGATAAGAGGCCTATGAAATCCAAAGACTAAGAAGCAGGATTTTACTCCCTCATTTGCTTGTCTATGCAATTGTGATTAATGAAAAGCTAGCAGACAATTTATGTTCTGCCTGCATGTTGCTTCTTACTTGATGACAATCTTCTAAAATCATAAAATTTGATAGGTTAACTCACAAAATTTAATCGAGATAACTTGATGGATATGGTACTCTCTCTATCTAGTTACTCTTTTTGGATGCAACTCTATGAAATTATGTTCAAAACTCACCTAAGTTCCCACATTCCTTTCGTACACTCTGATTCTTGAAAAATAGGCAATATCAAATTGTATATACTGAGCAAGTAAAAGTGATATTAAAGTAAATATAAAATTATACTTCTTTTATTATATATATCAAAAATATTTACAAGTGTGCCTATATGTCATCCAATTAATAAATATTACTTGTTAAGAATAGTAATGATACAATACAAGTACAAAAAAACAATATATAAAAATACTCATATTAAATACATTACATAATAATTCAGAACTAACATATACAATGCATATACTTGCCTAGGGTAGGCCTCTGTTAATTCTTTTCAGTCAATTGACCAGTAAACATCCCAATCTAGACACTGATCATTCACCTAGGGCAGCAGATTGGTACTTGCTCTAATCTGATGCCAACATAATTTTCTCGACCAACTATTACTCTTTACAAATCAATACAAGCACACACATGTTCCTTAAAAGGCCTCACATCACATCTTGACATGTATAAAGCAAATTACATATTACACCTTTCACACACAAACATAGACACCATGAGATACAATTGCACATAACACTTAAATCATCAATGATATCTCTTACACCTGAAAATACACTCTATGTACATATTAATATGTCAATTGTCACGTAAATTCACACTCAATCAACATTTTAAGTCTTCTGAACTCATCAATTTAAAAAAACTCAAAATCCATCATAACTCTTATGTAGGATACCTGTGATTGTAGCCTAATTTTAATCAATTAACAGATGCAAATAGTTATTCATCACACAATAGAGTATTTGAAACACATGGATAATAAAATAATCAGCTTAGAAGCTCTAGTTGACATATATTACCAAGTTTTGTACAAAAAAATAGTAAAACTCTCTTTCTGAAGAAAATATAACTTGCTAGAGCTGAAAAAATCTGTAAGATGTGCTGTAATTCCTCCTATATATTGTTTCCTTTGCATTTTTGTGACTCTTTATTGCTTTTCTCTGTCTTCCTAGCCTAAAAACATAAAATTTATAGATAAAAGTCAATATTGCGTGTTTTAAAAATTGAAATTCGTGGTGTTCTACTAATTGGATGCCATTTTATGAAAAATCACATTAGCAATCACATTACCGTTCCCTAGACAATGATAGAAGTCTAACTAATTGATATTAGCTTTACGTGTCTTCTTAAAGGTTGTAAAAAAACTCTTAAATTTTCGATCTTTTGAATAACTTCAATGTGGTATTCTTATTAAAAGTTATGATCAAAATATGGAATGGTATATAATGGTGATAATAAAATGAACTCACAAGTTCCTTTGACCGAATTATCCTATTCGGGTTCAATATTAGTTTTGATTATTTTCTTGAAATATAGACATTTCTCTTTTTTTATATAATTTCTTGAATTACCTCAATTTAACGTCCTTATCAAAAGTTATGTTTAAAATATCAAATAGTCTTCAATTTTGGGGACATAATGAACTAAAATTTCTTACTATATAACAATCAACTCATCTTAACCTTATCAAAAACTAAACATCAACACATTATTTCTTAAACATGAAATAATTTCTTCAAGAATTTCAAATTGTGTTAAAGCTTTATAAGATTAAAGTCAAAAGTAATTCACCTCACCAACTCATAATAACAAAAACATACCACACAAGCTAAAAGGTAAATTCTAGGGTTTAGCAATTAGGTTGACCATGCTCTATTGGGCTGAGTGTTGGGCCATCAAACATGCGCATAATTATAAGCTAATGGTGGCAGAGATTAGGATGCTCTATTGAATGTCCAACTTTACAAGAAGAGATAAGATCAAGAATGTAGTGGTTAGAGACAAGTTGAGGGTGTTTAACATTGGTATTAAATTAGGAGAGACAAGACTTAAGTTGTTTGGATATGTTAAGAGGAGATATTTTGACACCTAGTGAGAAAATACGAGAAGATTGTATTTAGGGACTGTAAGAAAAGAAAAATAAAGATCCAAGAAGAATTGGAGGGTGATAATGAATGATATGGTCCTACTAGAGCTTATCGATGACTTAGCCCTTAATAGAAAACTTTGGTGAACTAGGATGCGAGTAGAGGATCCTACATAGAAAGATTCTTCTCTTTTCATATGCTTTTTGAACCTTTTCCTTCAATTCTTGTATTTTTTATTTGGCCTAAATACTTTTGTTTGCAACACTTACTCTTTAGCTATGTTATTTATTTATTTATTTTGTATTTTTTTCAATTGTTTGTTTTTCTTATTTACTTATTTATTTTCTTTCTTGTTTGCTTGTTTATTTACTTTCTTTTATTTTTATTTTTTATTTATGCTGTTATTTATTTATCTATTTGATTATTGTTTTCTTTCAACTGTTTAAAAAAATCTCTTTTTTCTTTTGGTTTTATCGAAAAAAGCCTCTTTACTAGCTAAGAATAAGGTTGCTCATTTCTAGACTTCTTCAGACCTCGCATTTCAACGAAATTCTTACTGGGACCTTCTTCTTGTTGTTGTTGTTGTTATAGCTCATATAATAACCAAAACATTAAAAAATTTCCACATTGAATATTTGAAACATGTATGAGCATTACTACTGATAGCTTTGTGATTGAATTGATGATGACTGGCCAAAATTGTGACGTCTTTTTTTCTTATTATCGGTCAAAAGTAATTCCATGCAAAAAACAGCTGATGATATTCATCATTGAATGTACCATTCTGTGATCAACTTTTCATTTAGAACAGTTATTATGGAATGTTTTCATTGTTGTAATTATTCTACTTGCGTGATCGGCAGGCCCACCTGGATCTGGGAAAGGTACTCAGTCGCCAATAATCAAGGATGAGTATTGCTTGTGCCACTTGGCTACTGGTGATATGCTGAGAGCTGCCGTTGCTGCTAAAACACCTCTGGGAATCAAGGCCAAGGAGGCTATGGACAATGTTAAAATGCTAAACCATTCTGTCTTTTGAACCAAATTTATGTACTATCTTTGTAACCTAGCCTTTATTTTAATTTCCTGATGATTGTCTCACGTCTTTTCCTCAGGGACAACTTGTTTCCGATGACTTGGTTGTTGGCATTATAAATGATGCAATCAAGAAGCCCTCATGCCAGAAAGGTTTCATTCTTGATGGATTTCCTAGGACTGTGGTTCAGGCACAAAAGGTGTGACCATGTAGTAGTATACATTTATGAGTCTATATCTCGTGTAGTTTTAGAATGCTGGGTTTTCCCTAGGTGTATGTAACCTTGTTACTTCCACCTCCTTCATGCAGCTTGACGAGATGCTCGACAAACAAGGAGTTAAAATCGATAAGGTGCTCAATTTTGCAATTGATGATGCTATTTTGGAAGAACGGATTACGGGTCGCTGGATCCACCCTTCTAGTGGTAGAACCTATCACTCCAAATTTTCACCTCCCAATGTCACTGGTGTTGATGATGTAAGGCAACATAATTTTCTATTTTCATGAATGCTAATTAGGAATGTAATCTATTTTCATTTCAGGCTAGCAATCAGATTCTGTATGCATTACATTTTTGAGGAACCACGCCAACTTATATTCATTTCTCTGTTGTTGAAGGTAACTGGAGAACCTTTGATTCAACGTAAAGACGATACTGCAGCAGTTCTTAAGTCGAGGCTGGAGGCATTCCACAAGCAAACTGAACCGGTGATCCTGCCTACCCTTTGCTTTTTGTTTAGTTTTGTGGGCATTATCTAGACGCAGACTATATTCTTGACTTTCTTCCCATAATTCAGTGTTGGAGACCTTCAGTTTACCTAGTCATTCTGAATCTGATGTTTATTGGGTCACTAAAATGCAGGTAATTGATTATTACAAGAAGAAAGGTGTTGTTGCAGATATTCATGCAGAGAAACCTCCAAAAGAGGTTACTGTTGAGGTTGAGAAAGCTCTCTCCTGATAAAATAGTCTTCATAATTGGTAAACAGGCTTTTCTTGCAATCTTCATGGAATTATTTTTGGTCTGATATGTATCATACATTCTGATATCTTTAGTTACTCCCCTTTTGTTTTGACCGCAAACTTTACTCCTTTTTGCTATTAAGGTTTGAACTAAATTCATATTGAAATAATAACCTTTAGAGCTTCAGTTAAAATGCGTTCTCTTTTTTGATCATGGACCGAGTTTTATAATTAATTCTGTCTTCAAAGACTATCCCATCTTTTAGTTTTCGGTGATTTATAATTTGTACAATGATCAATCATCCTTAGCATAGAGTGATCCATTAGTAATCTTCCTTCGACACTAATGGGTACCACAGCATGAAACTGATTCTTGCAAGACAAGAACATGGTAAAATGAAAAAAGAGTTGTTGTACATGTCCATTTACATGTAATTGTGGAAAGGCCTATTCAAAAGAACTTGAAACAAGAAAAACAGATCAGTTAGCAAGCTTGGTGTTTATCACCTCGCATGAAATCATGTAGCCACAGTGCGGACAGTTTTGGGATGCGCTTAAGATTGTCCATGTAATCAATGTAATAGAGCCCAAATCTCACTGTGTAGCCCCCTAACCACTCAAAGGAATCAAAAAGACTCCAGTAGAAGTATCCTTGGACATTTACACCATTTCTGTACAAAAGCCACAGATAACCATTTACCAAAGAGCTCAAAATTGGGAAAATTCAGCAGTTGAATTGGTTGCTGTGTTCACAGATTTACTTGATTGCTTGCTGGATCCGATACAAGTGTTGACGAATGTAGTTGATTCGATGTTGATCGTCCAGTGCTTCAACCAGTCCTCTGCTGTCATTACGATTTTCAGTAACACCTACAAGGAAATGTAACCATGAGATTACTGATAATCCTCTACCAATCTGCTATAAGTTCAAAGGCCCTTCGATTTCTGACATGAAATAAAAGATAAGTAAATTAGTTCTAACCATTCTCGGTAACGTAGATTTTGGGGTTCTGATATCTTTGCTTCACATACTCCAAAACCTTTTGAAGCCCTTGTGGATAAACATATATGTTGCTGCTGCCTTCAGCCTAGAGACATAAAGATTTTCAGGTGTACAACCAACACAAGCTTGTTCCATTAAGCTGCAAATCTCGTTTCTTACCTTTGGACCAATGAAGTTTCCATTTCTGGCCTCTGTCAAAGAGCAATACTTCAGGAACAAGTTTTTAACAAGTTTATCTGTTTTGTCTGTTTGCTTGAAAATAACAAATTGTGAATATGAACGCTGTTTTACCTGTACTGTTTACATACATATCGCAAGTAAAGCTCATTGGTGGAGCTTTCGGATCCATGGGGATGCTTTTGGCATAACTTGAGGTGTAGTAATTGATGCCAATGAAGTCAAAAGATCCCTTCACTAGTTTCTTCTCTTTCCAAGAAAACGTAGGAAGCCTTTCCTTTACCAATTTTCTCATGATCCTAGGGTAGTCACCATACACTAGGGGTTCCATGTACCTAACAAGCAAAAGAAAGCAGAAATGAGTAGACCTTATTCCTTTTGTGGACCCTAAGCATTTTTTTTCATTGATTTCCTTTGTTAATTATAGGTGAAGTTATGGTTATCTGGTAAAAGGCAGATCTTCCACTAGGCAGTGAAACAACTTGAAGATTAGTGTACATTCACTGAACAGACTAACCATCCCAACTTGAAATCCAGGATTCTTTGTTGGGCAGCTTTGTCTTCAGGTGCTTCAGAATAAGGCTCATAATATTCTCCCACAACAGTTAGTCCAATTTCTCCCCCTTGATCTGCCTGCAAAATGACATGTGCCATGAACATCCTCGGAAAGAACAATGGCAACACAAAAGTATGGCATACTAGGATATACAGTGTTAACCTGGTACTTCTCTTTGTAAAGCTTGGCGACTGTGGCATGGGAGAGAAGAATGTTATGGTTCACAATGTAAGGTTCAGTTGAAGAATTACCGGCTGAACATTTCGAACACCTTCCCGGTGCAGTTAGTCCTAAATCATATCCAGGCTCTACAATCGTTAATGGCTCATTTATTGTGATCCAGTTTTTGACCCTATCTCCAAATGTTCTGAAACAAAGTTCACAGTAGTCCCTAAAATCATTTCTGAAAGAGAAAGGAACAGAAGAAAGTCACGTATACCTACTGCAAAAAATTTCAGCATCACAGGAAAGTGTAGTAGCTTTTTACACTTACACAATTGTGTTACTTAAGAAGCCACCATATTTCTCTTCCAAGGATTGCGGCAAGTCAAAGTGCAACAGTGTTACAAAAGGTTTGATGCCTAAATGAAACGTCAAAACGTATAATACTCGTAAATAATACATAGCAATAGAGGGAGTCCATGGAAAGAATTTAAATTGCAGAATTTTACCATATTCGACTAGCATATCTATAATTCTGTTGTAATGATCGATCCCTTCTAGATTTATTCCACCACTGAACGAACCATCTACAAGTTAAAACTTCCAATCGAAAGTTGAGCAATTAACAATATAAGAGAACCTATTTTACTGCTAGGCACTGAACTTCAGTAAACTATACTCCTGGCTTTCTGGTGTAAGATTCAGACGTTAGATGAGGATTAAGGTAGTAACTTTGGGAACATACTGGGAAAAATTCTTGTCCAGGAGATGGAAAATCTATAAGCATCTGCTCCAATGTCCTTCAAGGCCTCTATATCTTCCTATACCATCCACAAACAGTCATGTAGAAGAGATGTATGATAGTTTAATTCGCTTGTGAATAGACATACTCACCTTGTAGCGCCTATAGGAATCAATTCCTGTTTTAAAGTCACCTCTATCCACAACTTTATCTGAAGGGTTTGCAGAAATAATCACAGATTCACAGTGAGAAAATCATTCATAAACCTGAACAGTTATTCTTAAAGAAAAGAGCCATATCAAACCTGGGTATTTTTTGATGAAGTGTTCCCAGACGCTTGGACTTCTCCTTCCGGTCTTCGTCGATCCTTCAGTCTATGTACAAATCGCAAGTGTGTGCATGCACAGAACGAAATGATTTAAAAAGATAAATCTTCGCTCTTCCCTTTTTATATAATTCAATCAATACCTGCAAAGCTGACGTTGCAGCTCCAAGCAAGAAGCCACTGGGAAAATCTGATCTCCTAACGTTTTGATCTTCTTTAAAGTCCGACACTTCTGAAGGTAATTCTATCACTCTTGACAAGGTTTTCACTACAACAAGATTGAGTTGTTCATCAAAACAAATGCATCCAGAGGTTATAAGTTCCACAGAAGTAATGACAAACTAACAGGAAAAAGGGTGATAACACAAACCATGAGCCTGTACAGGAAATAATCTTGACACAGCTATAATATGGACCAGAAGTAGACTTGTTGAAACTTTACATATCGATGATGATGGTGATGATGATAAAAACGCCATGATCTCTCCAAAATCAAACTTTGCTAGTTGTTTTTAAACAATTCTTCGAACTTGCTCTTGGTGTTCAACATCCAAGTTCAACCAGGTTAAGAAAATAATCCCATTTGTCTGTACAATAGAAACGCAGAACAAGAAAACCAGTGTCAAACGAGAACACCGTTCGTTTAGCGACTGCCTTAAATTAAGCAGAACATTTCCAACTATAGCAAACAAAATTTTGACTCCTTTCAAGCTTGGCCAAGAATAGTAAAAACTAAACAGATACACATGCTGGACCACAAACACATACATTTTCTCTAGTTGCTCTCTCCATTTGGCACTGGAATGGACTTTGGGTTGTAAAAGCAATCACTCAACTCAGGCCAAGTCGGCCATGCAAAAGTCATATGGTATTCCCTTCTTGTGATCACATCTTTTCTACCACCAACATAGCACTGGTCATTCTGTCGTAGACTTGGGTTCAGATATGTTCCTACCATATTCTATATATTCTATCATCATTCATTTATCCATTTTTTGTGGATCCTATTTATTAGATGAACGAATGCTCGTAAAATAGAGTAGGAACAGAGTAATAAAAATAGGTGATTTGTTTACCGTAAACTTTGCATTTAGGATTAGATATGAGTCTTAACTTTAAAAAAAATTGTCCAAGTCTAAAATTTGTCTAAGTTAAAAATTTTAATTTCAGATATGAGTAAACTTATCTTAATTTATGGAGTTTGGATTGAATACACTAATTTATTATAATTGGTTGTATTAAAAAATTATTAAATTCAAATTTAAATTTAAATTTAATAAAATTAAAACTAATTCGTTGATTTTAAATGAAAATTACAATTATCATTTATATAAAAATAAGAAAAACAATCTTTATCACTTGAAAACGAAATCTT